>JXCR01121757.1:132036-281053 GCA_002079205.1 Phalaenopsis hybrid cultivar
TAGCTACTGGAAAAGCTATGATAGATGTTCAAAAAGGAGAATTAACTATGAGAGTTAATGATTAAGAAGTGACTTTTTACATTGCAAAATCTATGAAATACCCTGCTGTTGAAAGAGATAATGAATGTTTTTGCATGGAAATTANAGAGTTAACGATCAAGAAATGGCTTTTAATATTGTGAAATATATGAAATTCCCTGCTGTTGAAAGAGATAATGAATGTTTTCGCATGGAAATTAGTGAACATCTATTGAANGATGGAGAAGGAACAATCTGAAAAGAATGACAAAGTTATTTTGCACGAATTAGGAAATGAAAAATTAGATTATGTTTAGGAAAAATTTGAGATGTTGGATATTACGGAAAATGCCGATAAAAATCTATTTCCATCGATTATAAAACCACCNTGATGAGGTTATTTTGGACGAATTAGAAAATGAAGAATTAGATTATGTTTGGGAAAGATTTGAGATGTTGGATATTACAGAAAATGCTGATAAGAATCTTGTTCCGTCAATTATAAAACTACCTAAACTTGAGTTGAAAATATTGTCTAGCCACTTGAAGTATGTGTTTCTGGGAGACTCATCTACATTACTTGTGATTATATCTTCAGAATTAAACGATTTGTAAGAGAAAAAACTGTTAGATACATTGAAAAGATATAAAAAAGCTTTTGGTTAGACCTTTGCTGATATTAAAGGAATCAGTCTGTCGATCTGTATGCACAGAATTATATTAGATGAACAATATAAACCGAGAGTTGATCCATAAAGGAGATTAATCCCTATGATGAAAGTAATTAAGAAGGAAATTTTGAAATGGTTAGACACTGGAATTATATATCCTATTTCAGATAGTATGTGANGAAATGTAACTATAGACCTTCTTAACCTCCAATATTTAACAGTAACACTCAAATTAAGGAGAAGTTGTCTATGGAAGAGCTGATCTTAAACATGGGTCAACAATTGCAGAATCAAGAAAATCAATTAAAAATTCAAGGAAATCAATTACAAAATGTGTCAACAATTGCAGAATCAAGGAAATCAATTATAAATTCAAGGAAATCAATTACAAAATCAACATTGAAAACCAATTGGGACATATCGCTACTGCGCTTAGTAACCGAACATTAGGAACTTTTTCTTAGAATCAAGGAAATCAATTACAAATTCAAGGAAATCAATTACAAAATCAAGGAGCTGCTATTAAGAATATTACAATTAGGGCATATCACTACTGTGCTTAGTAACCGAACATTAGGAACTTTTCCTAGTACTGTGATAGATTCAAGGAAATCAATTACAACATCAAGGAACTGCTATTAAGAATATTGAAAACCAATTAAGGCATATCGCTACTGCGCTTAGTAACCAAACATTAGGAACTTTTCCAAGTATTGTGGAACCAAAGATCACTACTGCGCTTAGTAACCGAACATTAGAAACTTTTTCTAGTACTGAGGAACCAAATCCTAAAGATCAAGGAAAAGAACAGATGAAAGCAATACAATTACGAAGTGGAAAAGAATTGGAGACAAGAGTACAAAAAGAAATGGAAGCTGAAAAAGAGAAAATGGATACCAAAAAAGAAAAGGATCATGAATACCCAGACTTAGAATATCCATTTACACCAATGAAGATTACTGNTTATATTATAGTTTCACCTAACTGGGGGAAACCATTTGAATTGATGTGTGATGCTAGTGATTATGCTATTGGAGTTGTCTTTGGACAAAAGTATGAAAATATTTTTAAAGTTATATACTATGCTAGTAAAACTCTTAATGATGCACAAATTAATTATACTGTTATTGAAAAAGAGTTACTGGCCATTGTGTATGCTTTAGAAAAATTTAGATCTTATTTAATTGGAGCTAAATGTGTTGTGCACACTGATTGCTCTGCTATTAAATATCTAATGCAAAAGAATGATGCCAAACCAAGGTTGATTAGATGGATACTTTTGATGCAATAATTTGATCTTATGGTTACTGATAGAAAGAGAACTGATAATCAAATTACTGATAATTTGTTGACATTATAAAACCATGAATTTTCTGACAGTGACAATGAAATTACAGA
Organism: Phalaenopsis hybrid cultivar; assembly: GCA_002079205.1. Lineage (NCBI taxonomy): Eukaryota > Viridiplantae > Streptophyta > Magnoliopsida > Asparagales > Orchidaceae > Phalaenopsis > Phalaenopsis hybrid cultivar. The sequence goes on from JXCR01121757.1 coordinate 134,124, forward strand.
CAGTTTCCCTGATGAACAACTTTATAATATTAATGAGTGGAAAATACCATGGTATGCTGATACTGTTAACTATATTGTAAGCGATATTTTGTCATCTATGCTGACATTGCAACAACAAAGGAAATTCATTCATGATGTGAAAACATATTTTTGGGATGACCTTATTTATATAAACAATGTAAGAATCTGATTATGAGAAGATGTGTTCTTCATGAAGAAACTGAGCTAATCATTCAGAAATGTCATGATTCTGAATTTGGAGGACATTTTGGGATTGATAAAACTGCTCATAAAATTTTACAAGCTGGATTTTATTGGCCTACTATCTTTAAAGATGTTTACAGATACATAAAAACTTGTGATCGATGTCAACGAGTAGACAATATATCTAGAAGAAATGAAATGCCTCTGAATTTCATGTTAGAAGTTGAGATCTTTGATGTTTGAGGATTAGATTTTATGGGACCATTTATTCCTTCATTTGGATAAGTTGAGATCTTTAACGTTTGGGGATTAGATTTTATGGGACCATTTATTCCTTCATTTGAGCTTATACATGTTAATTATAGTTGTTTTTAAGTGGATTGAAGCACAAGCTTTACCTTGTTATGATGCTAAAAGTGTTTCAAGATTTTTAATGAAATTTCTAAGTGGATTTAAGCACAAGCTTTACCTCGTTGTGATGCTAAAAGTGTTTTAAGGTTTTTAATGAAAAATATTTTCACTAGACATGGAATGCCTATAATGATTATCACTGACGGAGGATCCCATTTTAAAAATAAATACATTCAGAGATTGACAGAGAAGTTTAATATTATTCATAAAATCTCTACTGCCTATCATCCTCAAACCTTTGGGTTAGCTGAAGTTTCTAATAGAAATATTAAATAAATACTTGAAAAGACTGTAAACCCTAGTAGAGTAGATTGGTCCACTAGACTTGATATCGCATTATGGGCTTACAGGACTGCTTATAAAGCTCTTATTGGAATCACTCCTTACAAACTATTTTTTGGAAAGACTTGTCACTTACCAGTGGAATTAGAGCATAAAGCATATTGGGCGATTAAAGAATTTCAATTATAATTTGAAATGTGCTAGTAAGAAGAGATAATTACAATTAAATGAATTGGAAGAATTAAGAAATGAATCATATGATAATGACAGAATTTATGAGGAGAAACTAAAGTTATGACATGATCAGAAGATTAACCAAAAGAACTTTGAACCAGGACAAGAAGTTTTGTTTTACAACACTAGGCTGAAGTTATTCCCTAGGAAATTAAAGTCTCGTTGGTTAGGACCCTTTACCGTGACTCAAGTTTATACTTACGGAGCTGTTGAAATTGAAGATCAAAAGATTGAAAATAGATTTAAAGTAAATGGACATAGATTAAAACTGTATTTTTGAGGGTAAAATACCAAATTTTAAAGAGGTTTTAATGATCAGTCAACCTGAATAACACATGAATAGGTCAGACTGATGACGTTAAACCAAGCGCTTTATGGGAGGCAACTTATATTTATCTTTACTTTTACTGCAATTATAGTAGTTTTTATTTGAAATTATTGTTAGTTTGTGGTAGTATTAAGCTCTACTACTCATAATTACCCTAGAAATATCTTAAAATTGGGATCAATAAAGAAAAATTGGAACGCATTCGGACCATAGCGAAACTGTGCAATTTTTGCCTTGGGCACCGACGGCGCCATCAACGTTGCCGACGGTGGGTTTTTTCTTAAGAGTCCAGGCAAAATAAATACAAAGGCTCGCCGATGGCGCCCTCAACCCCGCCGACGGTGAGACCGACGAGATGGTTGTTTCTTAGGTTTGAATGACAGTTTTTTTGGGGTTTTTAGGCGGGAATCACCCCTTTTAAACTCTCAAATTCGATTCCTAAAGTCATATTTCTCCCAAAAATGAAGTGAAACTCCATCAATTTCATTCCTATGGCGTCCAATTCCCTTGATAATCCCAGAATGCGAGTGTTCAATCGGGGAAAGTTTATTAGTGCGGAAGCGCAACGAATCTTCAACAAGTTACTGATGAAGAAAAGATTGATCAAGGAACGAGGATTGAATAATCCCTCTACTGCAATTGAAGAGATGATAGTGCAGCGAAGATGGGAAGTGCTGTGCTATACTACCGCCACCGTGGTTGTTCCTGTGGTGAAAGAATTTTATGAAAATTTGCATGGAATCAACCAGGGAGTCATTTATGTACGAGGTAGATGGATCACTTTCACTCCTGCACGGATCAATGAATTATACATGATCGAAAATGTTCCTGTCTGCCACTATTCCAACTTCGTCCCGACAAGAAACCAGATGAATGAGAATTATCAATATTTAACGGACGAAACTGAAGACTGGGAAATGAGAGAAAATGGATATGTTAGTTTTTCTGCGACACTCCTAAATCCCGTTTCAAAACACTAGCACTTTTTCATTTCTGCGAAACTATTACCGACAATGAAGATCGGTAAAGTTTCTAAAGAAAGTGCTATTTTGAATTACTGCATCCAAAGGGGACTGTCAATCGATATTTGATCAATAATTGTGAACTCGATTTTGGGCCTGATCGTTCATGGATCAACTTATGGGCTTGGACACCCTTCCATAATTTTCTCATTTTGTAGTCAGTTCCAAGTGTCCTACAAAAATTGGGAAAATGTACTTCTACCTTGGAAGCTTTTAGACCCAACTGAGAGATTCCCAGCTTTTGAAGATGAAAATGGCATGACTATTATAGTCGATCAAGCATCTTAGAGTCTTGTCAGAAGAAAATACCAAACTTAGGTGTGTTTTGTCACGTATATTGTACCTCTTAAAATTTATATATAAATGTGATGTTTTGTGTTATGAAAGTTTATTTGTGATAAGTACATCATTTAATATCTTAAAATTATGTCTATAATGATTGAATGGATGTTGTTGAGGCTTGAAATTGATCGAAATCGTAAAAATCCAGAAATTGAACCAAATCAATAGAGCCTGCCGACGTCGCCCTCGACGCCACCGACGATGCCCTCGACGCTGCCGATGACGAATTTTTCCCAAAACTTAGGATATATTTTCAATAGAGCGCGCCGACGGTGCCAAACACCCAGCTGGCGGCGAGCTCGCAAAAAAACACCTTTAACCTCAATTTTGACCAATCAACTGCCACTATTCATCATCCCCTTACTCCTAAAAATGCAATTTTCGACCTAGGACTTGAGAGATCTTGGATTAGGAGACGATTTCAAGGCTTTTTGACACCGGATTTAATCATCTCTAGGTAAGAGCTTGACACCAAACTAAAAATATTTGATTTTCACCATGGATTTCTTCCACATTGAGGAGATCCAAAAAATTGAGAATGTGAAAAAATATTGGGGGAAGAAATTCATGGATCTTAGTGTTGAACTCTTAGAATTATTTTTGAAAGCCATTATTTGAATATTTGAAGTATATTTTGGAATTTTTCTATAATTGTGATTAGATTGAAATGAATCCACGTCAAAAGAAATGACTTGAGTTCACGAGTCTCGCTTCATCAAGGCGAAGACTCAATCAAGATTTACTTCAGTATTTGAAGGAAAGATCTGATACAAGATCGAGTGTTTGAAAGTCCGGGAAGAGAAATTGAACGAGTTATTACCGAGCGGATGTGAGAAAATTTCTGTTACACCACCAATAAAGCTGTTGCAAATATTGTGAAGGAATTCTACGCCAACGTATTCTATTCTGAAGATGGAATCGTTCAAGTGCGGGGATTTCCTGTTGAATTTAATGTCACCCGCATTAACACCTTTTACGAAGTCCCAAACTCTTATAACTGCCACTATGAATCCTTCAGTACTATAGAAGACCCCCTGAATGATGTGATCAACTTTCTCGCTGATGGGAAAGGAACATGGAAGATAAAGCAATGAGAACAGGTAAATTTTTCTGCTTCCATGCTGAATGCCACCTCTAAGGCGTGACATTATTTTATTTCCTCTACTCTGTTACCGACTTATCACCATAGTGAGGTAACTAGAGATAGAGCATCTAAATTTTTGTATTCAAAATAGTAAAACTATAAATGTGGGGAGAATAATTCTTAAGAATATATTGGCGTGACACTATTTCATTTTCTCTACTCTGTTACCAACTTATCACCATAGTGAGGTAACTAGAGATAGAGCTATTCTGAATTTTTGTATTTAGAATAACAGAAATATAAATGTGAGAGAATTATTTTTAAGAAAATATTGACTACGGCAAAGAGTGAAACAAGTGGAGGGCTAGAACATCCTGACCTTATTTGTGCACTTTTCCAACTTTTTGGAGTGGAAGCTGAAAGAGATGAGGAATGGGTTCACCCTATGAAACCCATTAGTAAAGCCAATTTGAAAACTTATAAATCCCATGAGAAATGGAGAACTGGAATTAGGAGTCAAGAACCTTATACTAGTAGAGATGTCCCTTCTACAAGTTATGACCTTCCACCTTCTAGTTCCCCTACTCTGATTGATTTGATGAATGAGTTGACATTGCAGCGGAAGAACATAAAGTTAATAAATGAAAGGATTGGAGGTTTAGACATCGACATGATTATGATAGTGAGTACCATCAGAGGCATTCAACTTTTGAGGTATCTTATTTCGAAGCTCAGGCTTGACACTACAGAGGTGTGCCTGATGTTACTTTCCCTGAGTGCCACCGATATACTCAGAATCAGCCCAATCCACCTGCTGTTTAAGGAGATGAAGACATAGTTTAGGATTTTGATATTTGAATGTAATTGATGTACTTGTACTTGTACTTTTATTTTTATGATTTTTTGTAATAGAAATGGATGTTTGTGTGTATGTGGACTTTCATTTTTATTATTATGTTGTACTTGGATAATTTTAATTTTTATTATAAAGTTAGTGTTATAGTTTAAAGTGCATGTGTAGTATAATAGATGTTGAGTAGTATTTTGTAATGTAATGTGATTTTTTATTTCACATTTTAATTATAATTGTTTTGTTTAGTATTGTGATTGTGTTAGGAAATATTGTGTTTATTTAATGTTTTAATTTTATAGTTATTTCAAAATTTCATTAACCAGAAATTTTTCTAATGATTTATATGTGTAGAAAGCTCCTAATATTACAGACCAAGTGAAGTAAAAATCTGGAGAAGGACTGCAAAAATTTCAGAATGATGAAAATGCCTAAAATACTGAGGTAAGATTTATATTTAGAGTTTTTCTTTCCACCTATATCTTTTTGTATTGAAAAATTTAAGTTTGGGGGAGGGAAGAAAAATATTAACTATTGGATGTCCTTTATTTAATTATTTTAAAAAATATTTCTATGATTTTATGTAGTGAATTTAATTCAGTGAACTATAGTTTATAGCTATTTAAATATTATGATAGATTTAAAGAAATATTTTTGTAATGAAAATTAATTTTGTAACTTAANTCTTAAAAGAAAAGAAAAATATATAGGATTGAAAGCAATCCAAATGAAAAAGAGAAAAAAAAAGAAAAAAATTATGAAAGTGAGGAGAAGCTTGAGGATATGTCTAATAAAAAATTGGCTTCACTGGACCTATCTAAAGGGAAAACTTAAATAACATTCCTGAACTTATATTTATGGATTAGATCTTTTACTAGTAGTGTTCCCATGAAGTTCCTAATTGAACTTATATTTATGGATTAGATCTTTTACTAGTAGTGTTCCCATGAAATTCCTATCCTTGAACTTATATTTATGGATTAGATCTTTTACTAGTAGTGTTCCCATGAAGTTCCTATCATTTTATTATTCTAAGTGACTTAATATTGCAACATATAGTCTTTCTTGAAATAAATAGAATGCTAGAACTCTTAAAGTTGATGACTAAGTAATCTTGTGGCTACAGAGTTAATTCAATTACTTGAATTTTTTCTGAAAATCTCACTATTGTCTAAATCAAACTTATAGTATTTCTGAATTAAAACCTTACTACAATAGATCATAACTTTTATGTAATACTAAAATTACTTGAGGGCAAGTAATAGTTAAGTTTGGGGGATTTTGACCAAAGGAAAATATGTTGAGATTTTCATACCTATTTTATATTGTTTTTGATGATATTGTACTTTAAAGAAAGATATTTTTGATGTTTTGTTGCAGGAATGATGACTTAGGGTCATTGGAGCAAAAAGATGCAATAAAGAGAAAATTTGGAGCGAAAAAGGACCAAAATGTGAAGATTTGAACTAGGGCGTTGACGACGTCATTGACCACGCCGATGGCGAGATTTTCTCGAGACTCCATAATTAATTCATTATGAAGGTCCGCCGACGGCGAGCTCGGCGGTTATGTCCAACTAGGCTTTAGATGAGGACAAATTTTGAAGGGATGCTTTGGCGACTCTTGGGAAAGCATCCACAACTTTCAAAGAATATTTTAGCCAAAAATTAGAGAGGTCCTGGAGGTTAGAGAGGTCCCATTAGTGTATAGAGAATTTACTAGAGTGTCAAAATTATGAGGAATTCTTCGAGAGATTGTAAGAGTGGAGGGAAAGTGAGAGATTTATTCCTCCTTGTTGCTTCAAAGAGAAAATCTATGTGCTGTAAAGAAAGAAAGAGATTCAGAGGAACTTCGAGGAGTTTTCTTGGGGAGAAATTAGAGATAAGTTTATTTATTGTTGTAGTTTGTATGACTTTGATTTTATATATGAATTTCGAGTTTTGTTTTGATTTTCTCATGAGATTTGAGTAGTTTTCTCTGTCTTTCTCCTTGTCTTGAGATTTGTGAAATGGTGATTATGAGATCTGAGTAGTTTTCTCTGTCTTTCTCCTTGTCTTGAGATTTGTGAAATGGTGATTTCCCCATGAATTCTGAGTAGTTTTCTCTGTCTTTCTCCTTGTCTCGAGATTTGTGAAATGGTGATTTGAAATTTGAGCCATGAAAATGTTAAAGAAGTTGTGATGATCTTTTCACTTTGATCTTAATTTACTTATGAAGTCATGAAAATGTTTAAGAAATTGTGATGATCTTTTCTCTTTGATCTTAATTTAATTTCATTTTTTAAGAAATTGTGATGATCTTTTCACTTCAATCTTAATTAACTTTCAATCTGGCCAATTGTTAAATAAATTGTGATGATCTTTTCACTTCGATCTTAATTTACTTTCAATTTGGTCAATTGATTTGTTTAAGTTATGTTGAGTTTTACAACTAAAGTGAAGATTACATCCAAGATTCAAGGCGGTCAAAGCCCTTGGAAGATACATCCAAGATTCTGGGAGGTCAAAGCCCTTGGAAGTTGGGTGCAAATAAATAGGGAAATTCAATCTAGCCAATTGATTTGTTAAAATATGTTGAGTTTTACAACTAAAGTGAAGTTTACCAATCTGGTCAATTGATCTGTTAAAATATGTTGAGTTTTACAACTAAAGTGAAGATTACATCTCAAGAATTGGGAGGTCAAAGCCCTTGAAAGTTGGGTGCAAATATGATATTCTTTCAATCTGGCCAATTGATTTCGATCTTAATTTATTTTCAATCTGGCCAATTGATTTGTTAAAATATGTTGAGTTTTACAACTAAAGTGAAGATTACCAATCTGGCCAATTAATTTGTTAAAATATGTTGAGTTTTACAACTAAAGTGAAGATTACACAATCTGGTCAATTGATCTGTTAAAATATGTTGAGTTTTACAACTAAAGTGAAGATTACATCTCAAGATTCATGGAGGTCAAAGCCCTTGGAAGTTGGGTGCAAATAAATAAGGAAATAAAATTATCGGGAGTAGAATTGGAGATATTTGATTTGTTAAAATATGTTGAGTTTTACAACTAAAGTGAATATTACATCCAAGATTCAGGGATAAATTTGTTAAAATATGTTGAGTTTTACAACTAAAGTGAAGATTACATCCAAGATTCAGGGAGTAATTTGTTAAAATATGTTGAGTTTTACAACTAAAGTGAAGATTACATCCAAGATTTAGGGAGGTTAAGCCCTTGGAAGTTGGGTGCAAATAAATAGGGAAATAATATTATCGGGCATAGATTTGGAAACCTTGGAAGTTGGGTGCAAATAAATAGGAAAATAATATTATCGGGCGTAGAATTGGAGATTGGAAGATGGGTGAAAATAAATAGGGAAATAATATTATCAGACGTAAAATTGGAGATTTTAGAGTGACAGACTAAAATCCTCAATTCAGTCCTATCATTTGGGTGCTGAAGTGTAGATGTTAGCCCTCAGGCGAGGGGAATGTGGGAGCTCTGAAGTGAGAGTCGGTATCCTCCCAGCCTAGCCGCAGATTCAATAAACAAGTATAGGATTAGTCAATATTCTTTATGTCTGGATCAAAGGGTAAAAAATAGGTATGCTCCTATTTGACACAATACAAATTGAACTGATTCACTTTATCCATTCACTATAATTTCTTGACAAGGAGAAAAATGTTTTCTTATATATTGAATATCAAATTAAAAACTTCATTGGTATAATTAGTTATTTAATAGTTATTAAAATTATATATTTATTTCAATTGTCTATTAGTGATAGATAAGCAAATTGAACTTTGTTGTTGCGATTAAAATATTGCTTTTCTAAAATCTTAGTTGATAGTTCTAATCTTACTCCCTGTGGGATCAATATTTAGGACTCCATTAGAGCCTTATATTACTTGAGCGATACGTATACTTGCATTNAAGAATTATATTAGATGACAATATAAACCAAGAGTTAATCCACAAAGGAGATTAAATCCAATGATGAAAGAAATAGTTAAGAAGAAAATTTTGAAGAGGTTAGACACTGGAATTATCTATCCTATTTCAGATAGTGCGTGGGAAAGTCCAATCCATTGTGTTCTTAAGAAAGGAGGCATGATTGTTGAAATAAAAGAAAATAATGAATTAATACCTATCAAACAAGTTACTAGGTGGCGTATTTGCATTGATTATAGAAAATTAAACAGTGCCACCAGGAAAGATCACTTCCCTTTACCCTTTTTAGACCAAATAGTAGATAGACTTCCTGGGCACAAATATTTTTGTTTTTTAGATGAATATACCAGTTACCATCAAATTCCTATTGCTCCTGAGGATCAAGAAAAGACAACATTTACTAGTCCTTTTGGAACTTTTGCTTTTTGAAGAATTCCTTTTGGATTATGTAATGCACCTGCAACATTCCAGAGGTGTATGTTGCTTATATTTAGTAAGTTAATTGATGATGGGTTGGAAGTATTTATAGATGATATCTCTATATTTGGAACATCATTTGAAGCATGCTTAAATTATCTTGAAAAATTTTTGGAGTTATGCGAATGAACTAATTTGGTTCTAAATTGGGAAAAATTTCAATTTATGGTTGCAGGAGGAATTGTGTTAGGGAATAAAATTTTGGAAGATGGTATGGAAGCAGACCCTGTAAATATTCAAGTTATATCTAAACTAACATCTCCTACTAATGTAAGAGAGGTTAGAAGTTTTCTTGGACTTATTGGTTTTTATAGGCATTTTATTAAAGATTTTTCAAAAATTACTAAACCTCTATGCCAACTTTTAGATAAGAACAAGAAATTTGAATTTATTGAAAGTTGTTTAAATGCCTTTGAGTTATTAAAGAAAAAAATTAATCACAGCCCCCATTATAGTTTCACCTAACTGGGAGAAACCATTTGAACTGATGTTGCGAGGCTAGTGAATAGGCTATTGGAGTGGTTCTTGGATAAATGTACGAAAAGATTTTTAAAGTGATATACTACGCTAGATTATGCTATTGGAGCTGTTATTGGACAAATGTATGAAAAGATTTTTAAAATTATATACTACGCTAGTAAAAGTCTTAATGATGCTCAAATTAACTATACTGTTACTGAAAAAGAGTTACTGGCCATTGTGTATGAAAAATTTAGATCTTATTTAATTGGAGCTAAATGTATTGTGCATACTGATCACTTTGCTATTAAATATCTAAAGATCTTTTTAATTAGAGCTAAATGTGTTGTGCATATTAATCACTCTGCTATTAAATATCTGATGCAAAAGAAGGATAGGACTAAATGTGTTGTACACACTGATCACTCTGCTATTAAATATCTGATGCAAAAGAAGGATGAACTAAATGTGTTGTGCACACTGATCACTCTGCTATTAAATATCTGATGTAAAAGAAGGATGCCAAACCAATTGTGTTGTGCATACTGATCACTCTGCTATTAAATATCTTATGCAAAAGAAGGATGCTAAACCCTGACCATTGTGTATGCTTTAGAAAAATTTAGATCTTATTTAATTGGAGCTAAATGTGTTGTGCACATATTGTGTATGTTTTTGACAAATTTAGATCTTATTTAATTGGGACTAAATGTGTTGTGCACAAGATCACTCTTCTATTAAATATCTGGTTTAGAAGAAGGATGTCAAACCAAGGTTAATTAGATGGATACTTTTGATGCAAGAATTTGATCTTGTCAAACCAAGGTTAATTAGATGGATACTTTTGATGCAAGAATTTGATCTTGTGGTTATTGATTCAAACTAAGGTTGATTAGATGGATACTTTTGATGCAAGAATTTGATCTTGTGGTTATTGATAAGGAACTGACAATCAAATTGCTGATCATTTGTCGAGACTAGAAAATCTTTCACCGACAATGAAATTACAGACAGTTTCCATGATGAACAACTTTATAATATTAATGAGTGGAAAGTACCATAGTATGTTGATGTTGTTAACTATATTATAAGTGATATTTTGTCACCTATGCTGACACTGCAACAATAAAGAAAATTCATTCATGATGCGAAAGCATATTTTTAGGATGAGCCTTATTTATATAAACAATGTAAGGATCTTATTATGAGGAGATGTGTACCTTATAAAGAAACTGATCTAATCATTCAGAAATGTCATGATTCTGAATTTGAAGGACATTTTGGGATTAATAAAACTGCTTATAAAATTTTACAAGCTAGATTTTGTTGGCCTACTATCTTTATAGATGTTTATAGATACATAAAAACTTGTGATCGATGTCAACGAGTAGGCAATATATCCAAAAGAAATGAAATGTCTCTGAATCTCATATTAGAAGTTAAGATATTTGATGTTTGAGGATTAGATTTCATGGGACCATTTATTTCTTCAATTGGGAACTTGTATATATTAATTGCAGTAGACTACATTTCTAAGTGGATTGAAGCAAAAGCTTTACCTTGTTGTGACGCTAAAAGTGTTTCAAGATTTTTAATGAAAAATATTTTTACTAGATACGGAATGCTTAGAATGATTATCACTCATGGAGAATCCCATTTTAGAAATAAATACATTCAGAGATTGGCAGAAAAATTTAATATTATTCGTAGAATCTCTACTGCCTATCATCCTCAAACTAGTGGGTTAGCTGAAGCTTCTAATAGAGAGATTAAACAAATAATTAAAAAGACTGTAAACCCTAGTAGAGTAGATTTGTCCACTAGACTGGATACCGCATTATGGGCTGACAAGACTGCTTATAAAACTTCTATTGGATTAAATCCTTACAGACTAATTTTTGGAAAGACTTGTCACTTACCAGTAGAATTGGAGCATAAAGCATATTGGGGATTTAAAGAATTCAATTATAATTTGAAAGATGCTGATAATAAGAGATTGTTTCTATTAAATGAATTGGAAGAATTTAGAAATGAATCTTATGATAAAGATAAAATTTATAAGGAGAAACTAAAGTTATGGCATGATCGGAAGATTAACCAGAAGAACTTTGAACCAGGACAACAAGTTTTGCTTTACAATATTAGTTATTCTCTGGGAAATTGAAGTCTCGTTGGTTAGGACCCTTTACTGTGACTCAAGTTTATTCTTACGGAGCTGTTGAAATTGAAGATCAGAAGACTAGAAATAGATTTAGAGTAAATGGATACAGATTAAAACCATATTTTGAGGGTAAAAAACCAAAATTTAAAGACGTTTTAATGATCAGTCAACCCGAATAAACCTGAATAGGTCGGGCTGACGACGTTAAACCAAGCGCTTTATGGGAGGCAACCCATAATTATATTTATTTTTATTACGATTATAGTAGAATTTATTTAAAATTATCGTTAGTTTGTGGTAGTATTTAGCACTACTACTCTTATTTACCCTTGAATCATCATAAAAATTGGATCCATAGAGAAAAATTGGAACGCATTACGGAGAGAGCGAAACTATGCAATTTATGCCTTGAATGCCAACGGTGGGTTTTTCTCAAGAGTCCAGGCAATTAAATACAGAAGGCTCACCGACGGCGCCCTCGACACCGCCGACGGCGAGACCGGCGGGATGGCGGTTTTTGGAGTTTGAATGGCAATTTTTAGGTGGGAGTTACCCTTTTAAACTCCCAAATTTTATTCCTAAGTTCATATTTCCCCCAAAAACAATGTGAAACTCCACTAAATTCATTCATATGGCGTCCATCTCCCTTGATAATCCCCGAATGTGAGTGTTCAACTAGAAAAAGTTCATTAGTGCGGAAGCGCAGCGAATCTTCAACAAGGTACTGGCGAATAAAAGATTAATCAAGGAACGATGATTTGTAAATCACAGATTGAATAATCTCTCTACAAAAATTGAAGAGATGATAGTGCGACAATAATGGAAAGTGTTGTGCTACACTACCGCTGCCGTGGTTGGTTTTGTAGTGAAGGAATTTTATGCAAATTTGCATGGAATCAACCAGGGAGTTGTTTATGTGCGAGATAAATGGATAAATTTTACTCCTTCACATATCAATGAATTATATATTATTGAGAACGATCCTGTCTTCCATTATTCCAACTTCGTCCCGATAAGAAACTAGATGAATGAGATTTATCAATATTTAACGGACGAAATTGAAGACTGGGAAATGAGAGAAAATGGGTATGTTAGTTTTTCTGCGACACTCCTAAATCCTGTTTCAAAACACTGACACTTCTTTGTTTCTGCAAAACTGTTACCAACGATGAAGATCGATAAAGTTTCTAATGAAAGTGCTATTCTGAATTACTGCATCCAAATGGGACCGCCGATCGATATTGGATCAATGATTGTGAAGTTGGTTTTGGGCCTGATCGTTCATGGATCAATTTATGGGCTTGGACACCTTTCCAAAATTTTCTCACTTTGCAGTTAGTTCCAAGTATCCTATGAAAATTGGAAAAAGGTACTTCTACCTTGGAAGCCTTTGGACCCAACTGAGAGATTCCCAACTTTTGAAAATGAAAATGATATGACTATTATGATAGATCAATCATCCCAGAATTCACTGTCGATTCAACCTTTAGTATTGGACAAGACTCTGGTGATCCAGCGCAGAATCAAGAAATTGGAGGAGGTACAAAATGTCATGAATGCAATTAATAATATCTCTGCTGATTTCAATCATCTAGACTGGAGGATGAAAGAAAATTTTTCTCACTCTGAACATATAGAAGATAGTTTGATACAGCTGATGAGGAGGATGAATTAGGAATGATCCTGTCTTTTTCTAGTAGTGTTCCCATGAAGTTCCTATCATTTGAATATTTGAAGTAACTTAATATTGCAACAAATAGTCATTCTTGAAATGAATAGAAGACGAGAACTTTTAAACTTGATGACTAGATACTCTTGTAGCTACAGAGTTAATTTAATTACTTGTATTTTTTCTAAAAGTCTGACTATGGTATTTATCTAAATCAAACTTATAGTATTTCTGAATTGAAACTTTACTATAATAGATCATTACTTTTACATGGTGCTAAAATTACTTGAGGACAAGTAATAGTTAAGTTTGGGGGATTTTGACCAAAGGAAAATATGATTTTCATACCATATTTTATACTGTTTTTTATGATATTGCACTTTAAAGAAAGGTATTTTTGTTGTTTTATTGCAGGAATGATGAATTAGAGTCATTAGAGCAAAAAAATGCAAAAAGAAGCAAATTTGGAGCGAAAAGGACCAAAATGTGAAGATTTGAACTAGGGCGCCGACGGCGCTGACGATAGATTTTTCCCAAGACTCTAGATTTAATTCACTTACAGCTGATGAGAAGGATGAAATTGATAGAAGAGGATTATACTGGAGAATTTTCATACCGACCTTTTCATACCGACCCTTCTGTAACCTCTTCGTTCATGTGCAATCAATGGGTGATCTCAGAGGAGAGTCTGAAGAATAGTAGATTTATATTGCTACCTGTCTGTGTATGTGTGTAATTTGATTTGAACTTTGCATTTTCTTTGCTTTAGAATTATGTTTTTAGATCTCTGTAAAGTTGAGACTAAGCATAGGATGTTTTGTTTTTAGCATTTTGAGTGTTGTGGCTTGGATTGCGATGCTGAATTAAAGTATTAAGGTTGAGAAAATACAAACTTAAGTGTGTTATGTAATGTAAATTATAACTCTTAGAATTTATATATAATTGTGATGTTTTGTGTTGTGAAAGTTTATTTCTGATAAGTACATAATTTAATCACTTAAAATTATGTCTATAATGATTGAACGGATGTCGTTGAGGCTTGAAATTGATCGAAATCGCAAAAATTCGAGAATTGAACCAAATCAATAGAGCCCGTCGACGACGCCCTCGACGCCGCCGACGACGGACTTTTCTCGAGACTTAGAATATAATTTCAACAGAGCGCACCGACGGTGTCGAATACTCTGCTGACGACGAGATCCCGAAAAAACATCTTTAACCGCATTTTTGACCAGTCAATCGCCACTATTCATCATCCCCTTCCTCTGAAAATGCGATTTTTGACCTAGGGATTGAGAGATCTTGGATTGGGAGGTGATTTCAAGGCATTTAGACACCGGATTTGATCATCTTTAGGTAAGAGCTTCACTCCAAACTAAAAATATTTGATTTTCACTATGGATTTCTTCCACATTGAGGAGATCCAAAAATTTTGAGAATGTGAAGAAAATATTGGGCAGAAATGATTTCTTCCACATTTAGGAGATCCCAAAAATTTGAGAATGTGAAGAAAATATTGGGAAGAAATTGATGGAACTTAGTAATTTCTTCCACATTAAGGAGATCCAAAAAATTTGAGAATGTGAAGAAGATATTGGGAAGAAATTATTGGAACTTAGTATTGAACTCTCAGAATTACTCTTGGAATTCATTATTTGCACATTTGAAGTATATTTTGGAATTTTTCTATAATTGTAATTAGATTGAAATGGCTCCACGACAAAAGAGATGACTTGAGTTTGACGAGTCTCATTTCGTCAATGCAAAGGCTCAATCAAGATTTACTTCAATATTTGAAGGAAAGAAGTGTATACAAGATAAAATTTTTGAAAGTCTGGGAGGAGAAGTTAAACAAGATATTACCGAGCGGGGGTGGGAAAACTTCTGTTACACCACCCATAAGGCTGCTGCAAATATTGTGAAAGAATTCTATGCCAACGTGTTCTATTCTGAAGACGAAATCATTCAAGTGCGGGGATTTCCTGTTGAATTTAACGCCGCCCGCATTAACACCTTTTATGAAGTCCCAGACTCTTATAACTGCCACTATGAATCCTACAGTACTATGGAAGGCCCCCTGAATGATGTGATTAACTTTCTCACTGATGGGAAAGGAACGTGGAATATTAAACAACGAGAACGGGTAAATTTTTTTGCTTCTATGTTAAATACCACCTCTAAAGCATGGCACTATTTTATTTTCTCTACTCTGTTACCGACCTATCACCATAGTGTGGTAACAAGAGATAGAGCTATTCTAAAGTTTTGTATTCAGAATAATAGAATTATAAATGTGGGGAGAATTATTTTTAAGAATATATTGACTACGACAAGGAGTGAAACAAGTAGAGGTCTAGAACATCCTGACCTTATTTATGCACTTTACCATCTTTCTGGAGTGGAAGCTGGAGGTGATGAGGAATGGGTTTACCCTATAAAACCCATTAGAAAACTTATGAATCCCATGAAAAATGGAGAGCTGGAAGTAGGAGTTAAGAACCTTCTACTAGTAGAGATGTCCCCTCTACAAGTTATGACCTTCGACCTTCTAGTTTCCCTACCCTAACTGACTTGATGAATGAGTTGACCTTGCAGTGAAAAAGTATAGAATTATTAAATGAAAGGATTGGAGGTTTAGAACGTCGGCATGATTATGATAGTGAGTACCTTCAAAGGCATTCAAATTTTGCGATAGATTACTACGAAGCTCAGGCCCGACACTACAGAGGTGAGCCTGATGTTACTTTTTCTGAGTGCCCCCGATATACTCAGTATCAGCCCAATCCACCTGTTGATCAAGGAGACGAAGACATAGTTTGGGATTTTGAAATCTGATAGTAATTGATGCACTTGTACTTGTACTTTTCTTTTTGTAATCTTTTGTAATAGAAATGAATGTTTGTGTGTAATTGTACTTTCATTTTTATTGTTATGTTGTAATTGGATAATTTTTAATTTTTGTTATAAAGTTAATGTGGTAGCTAAATTTGCATGTGTAGTATAATGCATGTTGATTAGTATTTTGTGAATTATAATGTAATGTGATTTTTATTTTTGCATTTTAATTGTAATTGTCTTTTGTTTAGTATTGTGGATGTGTTAGTNCCAGGAATCATCTGACACTGATAATGAAATTATAGACAGTTTCCCTGATGAACAACTTTATAATATTAATGAGTGGAAAATATCATGGTATGTTGATATTGTTAACTATATTGTAAGTGATATTTGGCCACTTATTTTGACACTGAAACAACAAAAGAAATTCAATCATGATGTGAAAACATATTTCTGGGATGAGTCTTATTTATATAAATAATGCAAAGATCTTATTATGAGGAGATGTGTACCTTATGAAGAAACTGAGCTGATCATTCAGAAATATCATGATTCTAAATTTAGAGGACTTTTAGGATTGATAAAACTGCTTATAAAATTTTACAAGCTGGATTTTATTGGCCTATTATCTTTAGATGTTTATAGATACATAAAAACTTGTGATCGATGTCAATAAGTAGGTAATATATTTAGAAGAAATGAAATGCCTCTGAATTTCATGTTAGAAGTTGAGATCTTTGATGTTTGGGGATTGAAATGAAATGCCTCTGAATTTCATGTTAGAAGTTGAGATCTTTGATGTTTAGGGATTAGATCTTATGGGACCATTTATTCCTTCATTTGGGAAATTATATATATTAACTGCAGTAGACTACGTTTCTAAGTGAGTTGAAGCACAAGCTTTACCTCGTTGTGACTCTAAAAGTGTTTCAAGGTTTTCAATGAAAAATATTGTCACAAGATACGGAATGCCTGCAATGATTATCACTGATGGAGGATCCCATTTTAGAAATAAATATATTCAGAGATTGGCAGAAAAACTTAATATTATTCATCGAATCTGTACTGCCTATCATCCTCAAACCAGTGGGTTAGCTGAAGTTTCTAATAGAGAGATTAAACAAATCCTTGAAATGACTGTAAACCCTAGTAGAGTAGATTGGTCCACTAGACTAGATACCGCATTATGGGCTTACAAAACTGCTTATAAAACACCTATTGGAATGACACCTTACAGACTGATTTTTGGAAAGACTTGTCACTTACCAGTGGAATTGGAGCATAAAGCATATTGGGCGATTAAAGAATTGAATTATAATTTAAAAGATGCTGGTAAGAAGAGATTGTTACAATTAAATAAATTGGAAGAATTAAGAAATGAGTCTTATGATAACGACAGAATATATAAGGAGAAACTAAAGTTATGGCATGATCGGAAGATTAACCAAAAGAAATTTGAACCAGGACAAGAGGTTTTGCTTTACAACGCTAGGCTGAAGTTATTTCCTGGGAAATTGAAGTCTCGTTGGTGAGGACCCTTTACAGTGACTCAAGTTTATACTTATGGAGCTGTTGAAATTGAAGATCAGAAGACGTGAAATAGATTTAAAGTAAATGTACATAGATTAAAACCATTTTATAAGGGTAAAAGACCAAATTTTAAAGAGGTTTTAATGATCAGTCAACCTGAATGACACCTGAATAGGTCGAGCTGATGAAGTTAAAACCAGCGCTTTATGGGAGGTCGACCTGAATAACACCTGAATAGGTCGGGCTGACGACGTTAAACCAAGCACTTTATGGGAGGCAACCTTTATTTTTACTTTATTCACAATTATAGTAGTTGTTATTTGACTTATGGGGTCAACCTGAATAACACCTGAATAGGTCGGGCTGACGACGTTAAACCAAGCGCTTTATGGGAAGCAACCCATATTAATATTTACTTTTATCTCTATTATAGTAGTTTGTATTTAAAATTATCGTTAGTATGTGGTATTATTAAGCTCTACTACTCTTATTTACCCTTGAAATATCCTAAAAATGGGATCCATAGAGAAAAATTGGAACACATTCGGACCAAAGCAAAACTGTGAAAATTTTGCCTTGGGCACCGACGGCGTCCTCGATGCCGCCGACGACGGGTTTTTCCTGAGAGTCCAGACAAAATTAATACAGAGGCTCGCCAACGACGCCATCTACCCCGCCGACGACGAGACGTGCAAATTGGCGGTTACTTGGGTTCAAATGGCAATTTTTTGCAGTTTTTGTGCGGGAATTGTCTTTTTAAACTTAAAAATTTAATTCCTAGTTCATATTTCCCCTCAAAAAATGAAGTGAAACTCAGCCAATTTCATTTCTATGTCATCTAATTCCCCTGGTAATCCCAGAATGTGAGTTTTCAATCGGCGAAAGTTTATTTGTGCGGAAGCATAGCGAATCTTCAACACGTTACTGACAAAGAAAAGATTGATCAAAAAATGACGATTCGTAAATTGCAGATTGAGTAATCCCACAAAGGATATTGAAGAAACGATAGTGCAGCGAATATGGGAAGTGCTGTGCTACATTACCGCCACCATGGTTGTTCTAGTGGTGAGAGAATTTTATGCAAATTTGCATGGAATCAACCAGGGAGTTATTTATGTGCGAGGAAGATGGATCACTTTCACTCCTGCACGGATCAACAAACTATACATGATAGAGAATGTTCCTACCTGCCACTATTCCAATTTCGTCCCAACAAGAAACCAGATGAATAAGATTTACCAATATTTAATGGATGAAACTGACGATTAGGAAACAAGAGAAAACGAGTATGTTTGTTTTTCTGCAACACTCCTAAATCCTGTTTCAAAACATTGGCACTTTTTCATTTCTAGAAAACTGTTACTTACAATGAAGATTGGTAAAGTTTCTAAAAAAAGTGCCATTTTGAATTACTACATCCAAAGGGGATTGCCGATCGACATTGGATCCATAATTGTGAAGTCAGTTTTGGGTCTGATCGTTCATGGATCAACTTATGGGCTTGGACACCCTCTAAGATTTTCTCACTTTACAGTTAGTTCCAAGTGTCCTACAAAAATTGGGAAAAGGTACTGCTACCTTGGAAGCCCTTGGACCCAATTGAGAGATTCCCAGTTTTTGAAGATGAAAATGACATGGCCATTATAATAAATCAATCCTCTCAGAATTCACTGTCAGTTCAACCCTTAATTTCTGATAAGTCTGGTAATCTTGCGTCGAATCAAGAAATTGGAAAAGGAGGTACAAAATATCATGAATGCGATTAATAATTCTTCAATCATTTGGACTGGAGAATGAAAGAACATTTTGATCACTCTGGACATTTAGAAGATAGCTTGATACAACTGATGAGGAGGATGAAATTAATAGCAGAGGATTCCACTGAAGAGTTTCCATTCCAACCCTTCTACAACCTCTTCATTCATGTGCAATCAATGGGTGATCTCAGAGGGAGTACTGAATCTGAAGATTAGTATATTTATATTACTACCTATTTGTCTATTTATGTATTTTGATTTGAACTTTGTATTTGCTTTATTTTGTAATTATGCTTTTAGATCTCTGTATAGTTGAGACTAAGCATAGGATGCTTTGTTTTCAGCATTTTGAGTGTTGTGGCTTGGATTGCGACGTTGAATTAATGTATTGAGGTTGTGATGTTTTCTTTTCAGCGTTTTGAGTGTTGTGGCTTGGATTGCGACGTTGAATTAATGTATTGAGGTTGAGCTATAGTTGAGACTAAGCATAGGTTGTTTTGTCTTCAGCGTTTTGAGTGTTGTGGCTTGGATTGCGACGCTGAATTAATGTATTGAGGTTGAGAATACCAAACTTAGGTGTGTTATGTAACGTATAGTGTACCCCTTGAAATTTATATATAAATGTGATGTTTTGAGTGTTGTGGTTTGGATTGCGATGCTGAATTAATGTATTGAGGTTGAGAAAATACCGCAATTTGAGTGTTGTGGCTTGGATTGCGACGCTGAATTAATGTATTGAGGTTGAGAAAATACCAAACTTAGGTATGTTATGTAACATATATTGTACCCCTTGGAATTTATATATAAATGTGATGTTTTGTGTTGTGAAAGTTTATTTGAGCTAAGTACATCATTTAGTCACTTAAAATTATGTCTATAATGATTAAACGGATGTCGTTTAGGCTTGGAATTGATCAAAATCGCAAAAATCCAGAATTTGGACAAAATTAATAGAGCCCACTGACGGCACCCTCGACGCCGCTAACGGCACCATCGACGCCGCTGACGGCGGATTTTTCCCGAGGCTTAGGATTTTAATTCCAATAGAGCGAGCCGACAGAAAACTCACGAAAAAACACCTTTAACCGCGGTTTTGACCAGTCAACTACCAGTATTCATCATCCCCTTCTTCTTAAAAATGTCATTTTTAAACTAGGGCTTGAAAGATCTTAGATTGAGAGGCAATTTCAAGGCTTTTTAACACCGAATTTGATCATCTCTAGGTAAGAGCTTCACTCTAAACTAAAAATATTTGATTTTCACCATGAATTTCTTTCACATTGAGGAGATCCAAAAAATTTGAGAATGTGAAGAAAATTTGGGAAGAAATTCATGGATCTTAGTGTTGAACTCAAAAAATTTGAGAATGTGAAGAAAATTTGAGAAGAAATTCATGGATCTTAATGTTGAACTCTTAGAATTCCTATTGGAAGCCATTATTTGCATATTTGAAGTAATTTTTGGAAGTGTTGAACTCTTATAATTACTATTGGAAGCCATGATTTGCATATTTGAAGTAATTTTTGGAATTTTTCTATAATTTACCATTGGAAGCCATGATTTGCATATTTAAAGTAATTTTTGGAATTTTTCTATAATTTGATTAGATTGAGATGGCTCAACAACAAAAGAGATGGGTTGAGTTCGACGAATCTCGCTTCGTCAATGTGATGGCTTAAACAAGATTTACTTCAGTATTTAAAGGAAAGAAGTGTATACAAGATCGAGTTTTTAAAAGTCCGAGAGGAGAGATTGAATGAGTTATTGTCGAGTGGAGGTGGGAAAACTTTTTTTACACCACCAACAAAGCTGATGTGAATGTGGTGAAGGATTTCTACGCCAATGTAATATATTCTGAAGATGGAATCGTTCAAGTGCGTGGATTTCCTATTGAATTTACTGCCGCCCGCATCAACACTTTTTATGAAGCCCCAGACTTTTATAGCTGTCAATATGAATTCTTTAGTATGATGGAAAACCCCCTCAATGAAGTGATCAACTTTCTCACTGATGGGAAAGGAACATGGAAGATAAAGCAACGAAAACGGGTAAATTTTTCTGCTTCCATGTTGAATGCCACCTCTAAAGCATGGCACTATTTCATTTCCTCTACTCTGTTACTGACCTATCACCATAGTGAGGTAACTAGAGATAGAGCTATTCTGAATTTCTGTATTCAGAATAATAAAACTATAAATGTGGGGAGACTAATTCTTAAGAATATATTGACTACGGTGAGGAGTGAGACTAGTGGAGGTCTAGGACATCCTGGACTTATTTTATACAATTTGCAAACTTTCTGGAGTGGAATTTGGAGATGAAGAATGGGTTTACCCTATGAAACCCATTAATAAGGCTAATTTAAAGACTTATGAGTCCCATGAGAAATGGAGAAATTGGAGTAGAAGTGAAGAACCTTCTACTAGTAGAGATGTCCCCTCTACAAGTTATGACCTTCCACCTTCTAGTTCCCCTACCCTCTCTGATTTGATGAATGAGTTGACTTTGCAGCGGAAGAGCATAGAATTGATAAATGAAAGGATTTAAGGTTTATAACATCGACACGATTATGATAGTGAGTACCTTCAGAGGCATTCAAATTTTGAGATAGCTTATTATGAAGCTCAAGCTGACACTTTAGAGGTGAGCCTGATGTTACTTTTCCTGAGTGCCCCCGATATACTCAATATCAGCCCAATCCACCTGCTGATCAAGGTGATGAAGATATAGCTTAGGATTTTGATATTGAATGAAGTTGACGTACTTATATTTGTACTTTTATTTTTGTGATTTTGTTTGTAATAGAAACAGATGTTTGTGTATTTGGACTTTCATTTTCATTATTTATTTCGTTGTACTTGGATGATTTTTAATTATTATTATAAAGTTAGTGTTATAGTTAAATGTACATGTGTAGTTTAATATATGTTGAGTAGTATTTTGTGGATTGTAATGTAATGTGATTTTTATTTTCGCATTTTAATTGTAATTGTTTTGTTTAGCATTATGGTTGTGTTAGGAAATTTGTGCTTATTTAATGTTTTAGTTTTATAAATTTCATTACCCAGAAATTTCTCTAATGATTTATATGTGTAGAAATCTTCTAATATTACAGACCAGGTGAAGTAAAAAATTGAGAAGACCTGCAAAAATTTCAGAATGATGAAAATGCCTACAATACTGAGATATGATTTATATTTATAGTTTTTCTTTCCACCTGTATTATTTCATATTTAAAAATTTAATTTTGGGGGAGGGAAGAAAAAGATTAACTATTAGATGTCCTCTATTTCAATAGAATTTAAGTTTGGGGAAGGGAAGAAAAAGATTAACTATTAGATGTCCTCTATTTCAATATTTGGAATTAATTGCAAAATATTTAAAAATGCAAGTTTGGGGGAGGGAAGAAAAAGATTAACTATTAGATGTTCTCAATTTAAATATTTTTAAAATTTATGTTTGGGGAGGGAAGAAAAAGATTAACTATTAGATGTCCTCTATTTCAATATTTTCAAAAATTATATGATTTCATGTATTGAATTTAATTCAGGTAACTATATTTTTATAACTATTTAAATATTGGAGGGAAGAAAAAAATTAACTATTAGATGTCCTCTATTTCAATATTTTAAAAAATTATTTAGGGAGGAAAGAAAAAGATTAACTATTATATGTTCTCAATTTAAATATTTTCAAAAATTATTAATATGATCTATATAGTGAATTTAATTCATTAACTATATTTTGTAGCTATTTAAATATTATGGTAGATTTAAAGAAATATTTTTGTAATGAATAGCTATATTTTTGTAGCTATTTAATTATTATGGTAGATTTAAAGAAATACTTTTGTAATGAAAATTAATTTTGTAACTTAAGATATTATAGTTAACTATTTAAAGTAAAGGAAACTATATTTTGAAGTATTAAGAATCTGAAAAGACTATAGTTAACTATTTAAAGTAAAGAAAACTATATTTTGAAATATTAAGAATCTTAGAAATTATTTGAGAAGAAAAGATTGGGGCTCAATGATATAAAGGAATGCTTTGAGTTTCAATTTTAGGGAATGAAAAGTGAAGTTCACAACCATTAAAGGCTATCCGGATATAGTAATCCTCACTTGAAAAAGGAAAAAGAAAGGATTGAAAACAATCCCTGAAATGAAAAGAAAAATATGTAGGATTGAAAGCAATCCAAATGAAAAAGAGAAAAGAAAGAAAAACATTATGGAAGTGAGGAGAAGCTTGAGGATATTTCTAATCAAAAATTGGCTTCACTGAACCTACCTAAAGAGAAAACTTAAATACATTCCTGAACTTATATTTATGGAATAGGTCTTTTACTAACAGAGATCTCATGAAGTTCCTATCTTTTGGATATTCTAAGTGACTTAATATTGCAACATATAGAATGGACTAAAACTCTTAAAACTTGATGAATAAATAATCTTGTAGCTACAGAGTTAATTCAATTAATTGAATTTTTTTTTGAAAATCTCACTATGATATTTAATTAAATCGAACTTATAATATTTTTGAATTAAAACTTTACTACAGTAGATCATAACTTTTATATAGTACTAAAATTATTTAAAGACAAATTATAGTTAAGTATGGGGGATTTTGACCAGAGGAAAATATGTTGAGTCTTTCATGCCTATTTTATACTATTTTTAATGATATTGCACTTTAAAGAAAGGTATTTTTGATGTTTTGTTATCTATTTTATACTATTTTTAATGATATTACACTTTAAAGAAAGGTATTTTTGATGTTTTGTTGTAGGATTGATGAATTAGGGTTATTGGGCAAAAAGATGCAAAAAGGAGAGAATTTGGAGCAAAAAGGAAGAATGATGAATTAGGGTAAATTTGGAGCAAACGATGCAAAAATGAGCGAATTTGGAGCGAAAAGGACCAAAATGTGAAGATTTGAACTAGCTATGCAAAAAGGAGCAAATTTGGAGTGAAAAGGACCAAAATGTAGAGATTTGAACTAGAGCGTCAACGGCGCCCTCGAAGCCGCCGACGGCTAGTTTTTCCTGAGGCTACAGGACAAAATTCTCCAGAAGTCCGCCGATGGTTCCCTCAAGGCTGCCGACGGTGAGCTCGACGATTATGCCTACTCAAGCTTTAGATAAGGCCAAATTTTGAAGGGATGCTTAGGAAACACTTGGGAAAGCTCATCCACACCTTTAATTGTTGTAGTTTGTATGCATTTGATTTTATATATGAATTCTGAGTTTTGTTTTGATTTCCCCATGAGATCTGAGTAGTTTTCTCTGTCTTTCTCCTTGTTTCAAGATTTGTGAAATGGTGAAGCCATGAAAATGTTTAAGAAATTGTGATGATCTTTTCACTTCGATCTTAATTTACTTTTAATATGGCCAATTGATTTATTAAAATATGTTGAGGTTTATAACTAAAGTGAATATTACATCCAAGATTCAGGGAGGTCAAAGCCCTTGGAAGTTGGGTGCAAATAAATAGAGAAATAATATTATCGGGCGTAGAATTGGAGATTTTAGAGTGACATACTAAAATCCTCAATTTGGTCATATCGTTTGGGTGCTGAAGTGTAGATGTTAGCCCTAAGGTGAGGGGAACGTGGGAGCTCCAAAGTGAGAGCCGGTATCCTCTCAGCCTAGCCACAAATTCAGTAAATAAGCGTAGGATTAATCATTGTTCTTTATGCCTGGACCAAAGGGTAAAGCATATGTATGCTCCTATTTAGCACAATATAATTTGAACTAATTCACTTTATCCATTCACTATAATTTCTTGACAAGGAGAATGTTTTTATATATATTGAATATCACATTTAAACCCTTATTAGTATCATTAGTATCATTAGTTATTTAATACTTATTAAAATTACATATTTATTTCAATTTCCTATTAGTGATAGATAAGCAAATTGAACTTCGTTGTTGCGATTAAAGTATTGCTTTTCTAAAATCTTAGTTCGCAATTTTAAACCACTCCTTGTGGGATCGATATCTAGGACTCCATTAGAGCCCTATATTATTTGAGCGATACATATACTTGCATTGATAAGTGTGACTTTAAAATTATTGAATATTTATTACGACCATTTTTAACTTATATTTTTAAGCATATATAAAGTCGTCGGTCAACCATCTAACTCATGTGCTTCTACTTCTAGAGGTGATTCTACTAATACCCAAGATCAATTATTACAAAGGATGATGGATAATATTAACTATACCATTGATAGGGTACAAACTTTAAAGCATTTTGCATATCATACTGATAGGTACAGTAAGAGAAAAAGTGATTATGAAGAGAAATTTCACTCATCTTTGGAGAGCCTCGTTAGGACAAAACCAAGGAGTGCAATTTCTTCCATATCTTAGATACCCTAATTATGAGCCTGCAAAAGTTTGGGATAGCGGTGACTCAGAGGATGAGGAGTAGAACTAAGATATTTATTTTTATGATTGTAATATGATATGAACTATGTGGTTTGGGCCTGCTACATTTGCATCTATGTGTTGATTTGAAATATGTGATGTGGTTTAGACTTTTATGTTTAAGTGAGAATTGTAATGTGATGTGTTTTCATGTTTTGGATTTGAGACATGTATGTTTGTGTACTTGTTTAGACATTGTGATGTGTGATTCTTTTATTTTTAATTGTATTGTGATGTTGTGCTTTGTAAGTACTTTGTTTTAAAATGCTAGGGCAGTAACTGTTGTTGTGTTTTTGGTACTGTGATTTAGTTAGTTTAGAACTTAACTTAATTCTACGACTTTTGTCAAGTTAAAAATCTTGCTAGCGTAAATCTTAAATTTGAAAGTTAGAAAACTGCTACCCTATATTTTTCTTTTATCTTATTAGTGTGTTTGTTTTTATATTGAGATTGTGAAGTCAAAGTTAGTGTGTTAGTTTGTTTTTATGTTTATACACACTACTTAGAAGTCTATTGAATCTCTACATGTTAAATTGAAATGAAAATGATAGAAAAATAAATTAATTTTACTCCTATTTTTAGTTTTATACTTGTATACTTAGGATATAAAAATTCCTGTAAGCATGTTATTTTTATTTTCATTCATGCTTATATATATTTGTTGTTAAACTGTTTAATTTGTTAAAATTTAAGTTTGGGGGGGGATGAAAAATATCTTCAAAACTTGAATTTTGTTTGTTCTCAAATGTGCTACAAGTGAATTTGATTTTAAAAGAAAAATGATCATGTATATGAAGTTATATTAGGGAAGTAAAATTTGATTTTAGAAATGATTAAGAAAATTTAGTTAAAATTTTAAGTAATGAAGAAAAACTTTAAGTTAAAAATTTTTAGGTAGAAAATGTTCAATATAAGTAACTATCTTTTAGTAAGAAAAATTGTATTTTTGAAAAATTTAGAAATTTAGACTTTTACTTTTAATACTTAAATTTCTTTTATTAAAATAATTTAAAAAACTATTATTATATTTATAAGTGAAAGATTTATATTAGGACTTTGCTTTAGGAATGGAGAAGTGGAATTCAAAATTCTTAAAGGCTTATCCAGATATAGTAATCATTGCCTGAAAAAGAAAAAGAAAAAGAAAATAAAAAGAAAAAGAAAAAGAATAGAAAGAAAGAAAAATTTAAGGAGAAGATTGAGGATAAATGCTTAATAAAAATTGGTTCCACATTTGATCTTTTTAAAGTATAAGACTTGAGAAACTCTTAAGCTTATGGGTATAATATAGTAAGTAAAATTATTCTTAACAAAAATATTTAAGTGGAGATAATAAAAGGACTAAATTCTAAATTTGGAGAATCTACAATATTTCTGAATTAGATAAAAACTCATATTTTCATTTTTCTTAACATTAAAAATTTCTAAACTTTAAGTTGGTCTCATTTACTGAATATTTTTTTTAAATTCAGACTACTATATTTCTAAATCTAAATTTTAGTAACTCCTAAAGAAACTCATATGCATATCATACTAATTTAGTTTTTAAAAATGAAGTGTCACTTAAGGACAACCAACATTTTATGTTTATGGGATTTTGATACACCTAAAATATATAGTATTTTTAGACACATTTTTATACCTATTTTTGAGGATCGCTTTAATGGAAGGAATTTTTGTGTTTTTCTTACAGATACAAGTAAAAATGGAAAAAATGCTCAAAGAAGTGAAAAAATGTTTTTCTTTCAGCTACAAGTAAAAAAGTGAAAAATGCTAAAAGGAGTGAAAAAGAATCAAATTTGGCGCAAAGAGGTGAAAATTGTGCTAAAGTGTTTTAGCATCTAAGCGCCAGATCTGACGTTTAAGCGTCGGTTAAACAGAGAATGTCGCGCCTAAGCACCGAAGCCCTGCGCTTAAGCACCAGAGGCAGTTATTTGGCGGTTTTCTTCATTTGACCAAATTGTGGAAAGATATTTGAGGCACCTATTGGCTTAAGAGGGTGGTTAAAAAGAGGCATCCATTGGAGGATTCATCGAATGTGGACACATTTTGAAGGAAGTTTTTACATTTGAAGTGGGTGCTTGAAGTGGGAGAGAGTGTTGCAGTCCTGAGAAGAACATTGTGGAGAATCTTGTGGAGAGATTCTGACACCACAAAATTTACTTTTTGCTTTTTGTTTTTAGTTTTATTTTGAGAGTTGAGAGTGTTGTAAAATATAAGAGATTCAAATGAACTTTAAGAGTTTGGTGGAGAATTTAAGATAAGTTTTTATCTTTTGTTTTAAACTACTTTTGGTTTTAATCGAGAGTTCTTGTTGGTTTGACAATGATTTCTACTTTTAAACTAAAGTGTGGTTTTATTTTCCCCATGAATTCTCAGTAGTTTTCTTCATCTTTCTCCTTAAAATGATAAGTAATTAAAGTTTGGATGGAAGTTAAGGAGAGTATTGATTTTTAATGTTGGAAATTGTGATGATTTAAATCAACGAACTTCATTTACTTCTTGATTTGACAAATCCAGATGTTAAAATTTATTGTGAGAACATGTAAGAACCGGGCTGATATTGTCTCAGTCAACAATTAGAAAGAATCACATGAGGTTGTATGAATGAGAATGTAATTCATATGATTAATGCAGAAAATAATCATTGAAGGGTGTAGAGTTAGAGGACTTTAAAGTAACAGGTTAAAGTCCCCAACTTGGATTATTGATTTAGGCTTTGATACGAGATGTTAGCCCCTAGGTGGAGGGAATCGAGGGAACTCTAGAGTGAGAGTTGGTATATTCCCTGTCTAGCCGGTCTTCAGAACTATTCAAACTTTAAATTAGTCAATGTTCTTTATAGCATCTCTAGTAAGGGTAAACAATATAATTGCTCCTATTTGGCACAACACAATTTGCATACTTCCACAACATAATTCCTATACTTATTACTGATTCATGATAAAGAGAAAGATATTTTTCAAATTTAGTACTTTTCTTTTACATAAACTCAAGTTATCTTTTTAAATTGTTAATGTTCTGTCAATATATAAAAATACCAAAAATATTTGAATTTTAAATACTACGAAAATATTTGTAGTTTAAGTAATTGTATTTTTAGAATAGAAAGTTGCTGTTCAAAAGTGCATACTGTGCATTCTCCCTGTGGGTTCGATATTCAGGTCTTAATCAAAAGGTCCAGTATTACTTGATAACGATATGTATACTTACGTAGTATCCCAATATATATAAATTGAAAAGTTAAATTCTTATTTTCTTCAGGATCAAGTATTTGACAATATTGTAAAATAAGGAAACATAAGTGAAAATTATAATTAAAGTCATTATTATATTGTTGCATATAAGCAGTTTTGGGATCATATGGCAACGTCAAATGACGGAGCAACGTGTGGAGCCTTTGGAGCGGATGAGTTTGAGGTGACGCCACGTGGATAAGTAGAAAAATATGGGATTTTTGAATTATTTTTAATGTCGAAACTTCAAAAATCCATATATTTCACTAGAAAAATTATAAAAATAAAAGAAATTTTCCTTCTTGGTTAGTGAACAGAGGAGAAAAATGTGGAATAAAAATAAAAATTATTTTCTTAGTCCCTAATTTTTAATGAATTAAATATCCTCTGTAGTATTTTAATTCTTCATGATTAAATATTGCTCACCATGGCTTGAATTTTTTAGGGTTCATCCCCATCACAGAGGACATGTCTTCTGATTTTTCCAAGGTTAGAGGGCATCTCTATGCTTCTAGACCTAATTTTCAAGCTAAAGTGGTCATTTTGGCTTATTTTAATTATATAAATCAAAATATTACTTGGAAAATTATGAGAATAATTTTGGTAGGTTTCTTGTCTTATTGAAGTCTAGGAAAAATGTTATGATGTTTTGAACTATCTTGTGAATTTTTTTAATTAAGTAAATGTAAATATCTTCAATTAATTCATGTAAATTAAATACTTTTCAAAAATTAACAAAATCAATCCCACACTATTTATAAAAATCATGTTTATTCACTGTAAAAATTTGAAAATTATTTCATTAAGTTCAAGTATAAAAATGGGTTTTCTAAGGAAACCTTGTATTTTGGTATAAGAATAATTATATTAAATTAAATAAACTTAGAAAAATTATGAAACTTAGTTTTTTTAGTTCCTTGTGATCAGGGGCATTTAATAAAAATAAAATATATTTTTGTGAGAATATTTCATTTTTAAATGGTATTTTGAATTAAAAATAATTAAAATAATAAAGATTTTTAAAAAAATCAAAAATGGTTCAAAATATACCTAATTGCTCTCTGGTCACTTAGAATTCATTAAGACATTTTTCCTAATTTCCCTAAGTCAAAAAATGAATTTTTGTGGCTTAAAAGGAATTTTCTGTATTTTCTCACTAAAATAATTACATTAAATAAATTAAAAAATTACAAAAATATAAAATTTGATTCTCTGAGTTTCTTGAACTCGGAGAATTCTATTAAAAATATAAAAATAATTTTTGTAATTAAAATATTACTTTAATTTTAATTTAATCATTGAAATTGGTTAAAAATTAAATAATAATAATAATAATAATTTAATTCAAAAAATCATGAAATATTCCTTAAGTGTTTCTCTGACCTTAGGAAACCTTTAATAATTTTTCCATAAATAAAAAACTTTATTTTGGAAAGCTAAATCAATTAACTTTTGAAAATCCTATTTTCTAAATTTAAATAATTATCTAAATTAAATTAAAAATTTGAGAGGTTCATATGTTCTCCTCTAACATTATAAATTACCTCATGGATATGACACTTTAAGCCCTCAAAGTCATTTGAGTTGTGTTTAATGAGTTATGAGGTGAAGCGCGCCAAGGGCAAAGTAACAATTTTAGACTTTGGTGTCGTAATAAAAATTTAGTTTTGGTTTTGGTTTTACCTCATGGATATGTTTGGATGATTGAAACACAATGGAATTAAAAGGTAGAAACCCACTCACCACCCTTGCATAATGTCAACAAGATTATAAATCTCCTAATATTCATGACTTGGAAGTTAATCAAAACCAAATGATTTTTAAATAAAGGGCTATTTGTTTGATCGTTTCACACAAATGTAAGCCCTAAATTAATAAAATTAGTAGGATGAAACATTCAAATAATTTCTCCTCTAAATTGAAACCAAACAATAGGATAGCCTGGGAAGTCACTGAGGTTCTCCTTCAGAATTTATCACTTCCCCTAGTTCTTCCTCCTTTGGATTCTACAACAAAATGTTCCAAATTTGAACTATTCCCCTTTCACACCTCTTTGTCCGATCTCATTGAAATTTCCTATCCTTTTGATCTCTTTGAAGATAATATTCTCTGATTTTTTTTTAGAGTTTTTTTAGGTAACTTCAGTTATCTAAGATGTAATTAACTGTAGGGCTTGCCCTTATATGAAGTTTTTTCGAACCCAGCTTAATATAAACTATTTTTAATTCTTTGTATTAAATAGGAGAACTTGTCGGCAAATAAAGTGGTTTCACAGACCAAACGGACGTCATATATTTCTTAATTTATTTGATCGTGTCTCATCCTCCAGTCTTGTGTTTATCCTTCAGGATGGATACAGGGTTTAAGGTATAGTGCTCTTTCGTTTAAACTATAAAAAATATGGGGTCGGTTTGATTTCATATTTTTATAAACTATATATATATATATATATATGTAAATTAAACGTCTTTCTGAAGTGAACTACGGGATTTCAATTCCAGCGACTGATAGCTTCTAATGGGCAACTCCTCTAACCAAAGATACTGCCGACATACACCTTGTTCATTCGCTCTGCAAATGCCGAACCTGTCTACCATCTATCCAGTACGGTCCTTTATGATATGACTGATGTCTAGCTGGTCATACTATTGAGTTTGCTACTATTGATGAAATTGGTCATGCTACGACGACTGCTGAGAAACCTAATGAGACTGCTCAACCTGAATCTTCATTAGCTTCTTACTCTTATCAACTATTGCTACTGTCTCAGATTTCTTCTTAAATATCATGACTGTTTTGGACTTCTCGGTCTTTTCATGGGATTCCATATGCTTAACCTCCACCTGCAAGTTATTGACCTTGTTGAGTAATTTCTTGAATGATTTAATTGTCGGTCCCTTGAGCATGAAAACCACTAGTCCATGGATGCTTTTGAGTATATTCTCAATCACATGTTGTTCTTGTAGCTAAGATTCACACTTCATGCTCAATTTTCTTCACCTCAAGATATAGTCAACCAAGGTCTCGTTAGGCTCTGTCATTCCACCATGATATCTCCTATGGTGACATGGTGCTGCGCTACGGCAAACCTCTTCACAAATAAGTGATCCAACTCAACAAATCTCTTTACTAATCTATTGGGCGACTCTGCATACCAGTCACATTATATCCCTGATAAACTACTGATGAACTGATGGAATAATGACGCTTCCTTGCCTCTGGCATTACAAAAATTGGCTCTGAAGTGGGCTATATTCTTACAGGGAATTTCAGTTCCATTGAACATCTGGAAGTTTGGTGACACAAAGCTCATGGTGTAAGGCACGACATCAAATTCCTCTGGGTAAGGTCTACCCTTTGAAATTGATGTACTACCCTTAGACTGTGCTAAGGCCTCCATCACTTGTTGTTCGACCATCTGCTTAATGTCTTTCTCTAGTACCAAACTTTAGACTGAATCCTTCTTTTTCAATTCATCTCTACTGACAAAAATAAACTCCCTTCTATCATTTGTACTATGCACAACTTCAGGTTGTTTGACCTCTGGTGAAGCTAATTGCTAGGACTGAGACTGCATGTGTACTCTAGCCATGGTAGTCATGGTGTCGGCCATCTCTTCCATCTTTTTCTCCATTTGTATGATTTGTTAATGTCTTAGTTGAATGGCCCTTCACAAGTCATCTGTTGCATTCTCCTCACCCAAAAGTGGAGCATCACACGCAGGTGTAGCGGCCCTAGTTTCAATGACATTAATCTTTATGAACTCTTCATTGAGATAATCCATGAAGTAAAAAATCTTCATCATCATCATCAACACTTACCCCTTGCACTTTAGTCAATTCTGCAATCTCGTCTCTAAGTTTCTCTACCTTTTCTTTGATTACTTTCACCTGAATCTTAAGATCTGGAGGACTCTCTTGAACATCATCATGTTGTATGAATGACTTTACAACGGCGCTAACAACCTCTAGAACAACGAACCTATGCTTCATTCCACAAAATTTCCCCATGGGCTCACCAGAATGTATTGGTGCAATAACCATGGTTAACCACACTCTTTTCATTGACATTGATGCTTTAAGATGGAGTGTCTTGGAGGAGGCATCAGAATGTCGAAGATAAGTATGCTCCGCATGAGGCAGACAAGTACACTGGTAACGGCTCTTCCCTTTGTCCTTCCTTAGGAAGTTATCAAGATCGGTGGTAGGTGGTATGCTCTCACCCAGATGTGACTTGACTAGTTGATGTCCAACAGACTTTGGAGTAACAATGGTAGAATCTGTGATGGTGTTAGTACTATCAACATGGCTCCCAAGTCGGAATCTGACTGGAACATGGGTTGGAGGCACTTCAACTGCTTTCTGGAACTTGCAGATAGATTTGATATCCTTCAATATTTCTTTCTTCATCTGGGGTGATACTGTGCATCCCACTCACTTGAGCAACTCAGCGACAATACACCCCTCCTTGGCAGCTAGTCTTTCAAATAATGTACAAACTTTGGTGATAGAAGAGGTCCTCTCCCTACTATGATCCTATGTTGACGGCAAAGTAGCAGCAATCCTATAGATGCTCTCATCCCTAATGGTATCCATTAATGGATGAAACCTACTTCCTCATAAGAGGGGACCAAACTCAGGCAATCTGAGTTCCTCCTGGTGAGGAATCTCATCAACAAAGGCTATCTCTGTAACCTGGGCCCTGGCGGCCCTCTGAATTTTTTGGTTTTGATTTCTTATTTGCGACTTTGTCGATGGCTTAACCCCTGAATTGGAACCGAATCCAAATACTGGTGGCAGAGTAGTGAAGCCATCGGTTGAATATTCTTCAATCAAAATTTCTTTTCCTTTAACACTTGGTATGGTAGGCACGATAACAATGAATCCGTTAGCATTAGCTGTCACAACTCTCGAGCGGGCACATGCAAAGACAATAGACTTAACGGGTGTCAGTGCGGTAGAGATCTTCACCTTCTTGTAAGAAAGGAACTTTTTAGGAACAGTTCAGATCAAACTCAACAAAGGGCTCATGAACTTCTGGAGCAGCAACCTTTATGATGACGAACGAGGCCTTGCCAAGCACAACTTTAAATTCTTCGAATCCAGCTTCAAACTTGATTGTTGGTGCAATGTTGTAGGCGTCGCCATCTGTGGGCAGGCTACATGAGAAAGTGAGAGTAGGGAACGCCATCGTAGCAGCTTTAAAGGAAAAGTTCTGAGGGTTAGTATCGATCATCACTTTGTAATTTCAGTGCGAACGCTAAAAAATTAACAAAAATTATTCTATGGACAGGGTACGTCCTTTCTTATTTTCATTCTCAAATTTATTGTTTATTTGTGATTATAACATTAAAGAGTTTCGTTAAAACTAAAAGAGGTTAAGGAGATGTCACAACTTGGCTTGATTTGCAAAATAGCAAACCAAACCCAAAAGATATGAGGGAGAAGTGAAGTTTAGGACTCAGTGCAGGACCAACTTCACAACGCACATTCTCTGGGAAGAACTAGTCTTCCAACACACCTATTGGGGGTCTGACCCCACATAAAAGATAAGACCTTAAAGGACTCCTAAACCTCTATGTCTAAAGGTGATTAAACAGACGGTCCTGGGATCCAAAAGAGTTTATCGTACTTGCTCAAGAACGAAATGATCGAAGTATATCAATGGAAGAAGGGTAATCTGATCCATGGGGGACATGGACACATTACCGATATATGAAGACAAGATTTTCTGATCATAATGGAGAGTGAAACTAATCCCCAATAGAGTCGCTATAAAATTTTTGGCAGCCAAATTGGGAAGAAGATATTTTGTTTAAAATAATATCTCTTAAATTTTGGAAAGTAATATTTTAATTTTGAAAATATGAGACCGAACAAATCCCATATGGGCAATAGTTTAAATAAAAGAGCACCACACTACAAGTGACATACCTATCCCGAGGAATAGACATATCACTTATCCGTGAGGCTCAATTAAATAAACTAAAGAAATTATTACATTCATTTTAGTCTGTGAAACATTTATGTTGACCAACAAATTACCCTATCTAATATAACAGATTATATAGATTTATATTAGGCTGGGTTCTTAAAGTTTCCTATAAGGGCAAGCCCCTATAATTAATTACATCTTAAATGATCGAGGTCACCTAAGAAAATTCTTGTTTTAGATCAGAAAATATTGTCTTAATGAATTTCAAAGGGTGGGAATTTTCAAAGATAGGATCAAATAGTGTCAAATGGGAAAGGCTCAAACTTGGAACATTGTTATGGAATCCAAAGGTGGGAGAAATAGGAGTTGTCACGGATCTTGAGGAGAATCTCAATGATTTTTCAAGCTATCCTATGGTTTGGCTTCAATTTTGAGAAGATAATTATCAAGTGTTTTATCCCGCCAATTATTATTATTTAGGGCTTACATTTGCGTGATACAGTCATAAAAATAGCCTGGAAGATAGGAGAATTTATGTTGTAACGAACAAAAACCTTAGAATCCTAAAATGAGTTAGGGCTTAAATTGCATAACATGATTATGCAAAGGCCTAAAGATAAGGTGATGATTTATGTTGCATTACACAAGTGACCTCGAAATCTTATTATTTTTAAGGAAGAGATTGTTGTTGTAGATCCACTTGCGATTGTAGAATGCTGCCCTCAAAGTTAGCTCCAAGGTGCAAAGGTGTAAATGACAAGTTCAGTTTAATCATTTTGGTGGGGGGGTTAAATTATGTAAGGCCATGGTGGCCACCAGGGCTGGCCAACGAGTGAAAAGAGTTGCTTATGTGGAGGGAAGAAAGGTGCAAGTGACCAATGGGGGTGATCCAACTCAGTGAACTCAAATTTGGGTTTAAGGCTTGGGGTGGCCCTCAGTTTTGGTGTTTTCCGGCAACTAGGCCTGTCGGCTAGGGTTGAGCTGGTGGCTAGGTGGTTCAGGTTAGTCATGGGGTTTAATAGTGATGTTTTTGGTGGCTTGATGGCTGGTGGCAAAGATCCTTATTGGTTTAACCAAAAATGGGAAGATACCCCCAAAATCAAGGGATTTTTGGTCCATGGCTCACTAGATTGGGCTAGGTGGATCTAGCTTGGTTCCTAGGACTCCAAAGCTGGTTGTGGTGACCATGGCCTAGTTAATTTGAATGGGGTTGGTGTAATTTGGGGGTTTGGTTCAAAATTGGGGTTTTGGTTTAAACTGGGGTTTGGGCTAAAACTTTGGTCAAGTGATTGATCAATTTGTTGTGGATGATTGTCATGAGAAGTTTTGAAAAAGAATTGGGTGATTTTGAATTGATTGGGAGGCTTAATTCAGTGAAATTTGGCTCATGATCAATTTTGGGGCATTTGGCCTAGACTTGGGTTTGAATTGGGCTAGAGTTTGAATTTAGTTTAATTGACGGGCTAATTTGATGTAGAAGATTGTCATGAGACATTTGGAAGTCAATTTGTTGGAAATTGAGAGATTATGGAGTTTAATTTGGTGACAATTGGTTCTTAGGGTAAAATTGGGGATTTTGAGATTGGGGTTGGAGTTGGGCTTGAGATTGGGTTCAATTGGGCTTGGCTTTGGTCTCAATTGGGATTGAATATGATGAATTTTGATTTAGAATTGAAATCGGGTGAGATTGAAGAGTATTTGGTGGAAATTGGGGGTTAATTGGGGAATTTAGGGAAATTTGAGGTATTTTGGTCAACTTGACTGATTTGGAATGGTCTTAAATGATTTTTGAAGAGACTTTGAGAATTTGGGTAGTTTTTTAAATTTTTGGAAAATTTAGGGTTTAGGGGCAATTTGGTAATTTAAGAAAGTTGGGGTCAAAAAGGGTCAAAATTGAGAATTTGGCAAAATTGGGATCAATTGACAATGTTAATCATGAGGTCACCCTATTGAGCCATAGGACCAAGGAAACCCATTTTGGATCCTCAATGTGTTGGTCTTAGCCAAACCCTAGGATAGAGAAAAGGGTTTGGAGGACCACCCACATGAGTTTCCAAAAGAAGTAGGGAACCAGGTTAAGCATATTAGGTTTAGGTTGAGAGTGCAAGTGCAAGTGTGTGTATGTGTAGACCTGACCAGGACCACACCACCCAGGGCTAACCCTAAGGCCAAACAATCTTATGGGGACTCATCCTAAGTTCCCCCTTGTTGACTCCACCTACTATGTGCTAGAGGTTAGAACCAAACATGCACAACTCCAAGAAGAGTAAAGAAGAATTTTAGAATTTCTAATGGTGAAGATTCCCTTACAAGTCTTCTAGAAATAGTCAACAAGAAATTCCTATGGCGAGATCTTAGGCTTCTAAAGATGAAACTAGACCTCAACCAAAAGTGAGGTCAACACTTAGCAACTCATTTGATTTTAACTAATTCACCTTTCATGATGATCTCTCAAATGAGGTTATATTGGGTGTTAACTCCTTATAATGGGAGTTATACTTTGATGGAGCATCTTCTTTGAAAGAAGTCCTTATTATAGTTCTCCCAAAAATCAAAGTCAGAATTTGTTTAATTTTTATATGTTGATAGTGTGATATAATTTATTGTTCTTACAACTTGACAGAATCATGTACAAATAATGAGACAAAATATGAATCCTTCATTTTGGAGTTAGAGATTGTTTTTCAAAAGGACATAATTAGAATTCATATATATCTTGGTGAACGTTTTTAAAAATTTTCTGGTGAACCATACTAACAAAACTCTTCATTTTAATAAGAAGTGGCATAATAAGCTCTTGAAGGTATTATGGGTATATCATGCAACCGACCATAAGCCCAAACATTCTACGCTTTACATATTAGCCTTTAGGTCCAAGGTAATCATTGAAATAGAATTACCCTCATTAGATGTTGCAATAAATATTAATATTAATAATGATCAAAATATACTACTTTAGTCAGAATATTTTGATAACATAGATTAGCTTAGGTTATAGGCCCTAGAAAATCTAGAGATGTACTGAGCTTGTATGATTATGATCCATGATAATAAGTAAAACCCAAAGTTCTTATATTTGGAAAAACAAAAATATATGCTCTTTTAAAGTTGTAACTAACTCACCTTTATGCTTAGCATCAAAGGACAAGTTGATTCAAGTAAGGCAATCATTAATTATAACTTGGCTCCCTTCCTCTAAGATCCCAAGGCCTAAGCCTCCATGAGCCTTCAAATTTTAATGATGTTTTAAACCAATCACCTTTTATTCTTAAATGCTGCATATCACCTTTAAATTTTATCCTAAAATATTGAAGTTATTCTCTTCACATATCACTCACACTTAGATTAAAAATTTCATAATAATATAGTATGTCAAGTTGAAAGCACAAAAAGTATTGAGAGGTTAGCCAAATATTGCATTATAAGCCACTAAGATATTGGATATAATAAAGTTTGTCATTGTAGAAAATGATTGACAACCCTTTTCTCATATAAATAGTAGAAACATTATGCCTTGGGTTCTATTCTATCCTAAAGAATCCATGTAGTGTGATATTTTGCAACAAAAGGTTATTATCAATAGCCATTATCTTAAATATTCTTTTGAACTTTAAATTAGTTGAGTACCTCATAATAATAAATATACCACCATTCAAATATATTGTGATCAATGGCATGAACATAATTACATTATTATAACAGTTTTAATTTAATGGTTTTTCACCTTGAATAATATGATGGGGATGAGTTATATAATTGATGCATACACCATGATTGCCAAGTTCAAGTTTCTTGAGCATAGTCATTTAAGGCTAGCTCATTAAGTAGCTTTTTTCATTCTATCAAAGATGCATAAATGAACCTAACAATGTTAATGACTTATGTTGAGATCAAGGTTTTGAAAACCGGACGGGAGGTTGAATCGAAAGAGAGGGAGGTCCAAGGTTCAACGGTTGAATCGGGGTTGAAGTAGAGGTTGAATCGGCTGACGTTATAAATATAAATATATTAAATATAACTTTAATAACATAATAATTTTGTAGAAGGGTAGTATATAAAGTATATCATGAAATATAAATCATATGTGAACTTAAACTACTCATTTAAATGACTAAGATTTTCTTTTGTAATAGACAGCAATGTTGATTTATTAAACTATTATATTCCTCTACTTTAAGCAAATATTTCTCTAGAAAGAAATAAAAATAAGGAAAAGTTACCATCAAATAAAAAAGATTTGTAAGTAATCAAAAGATAAAAAAGTAATATTCAATACACAATTGCATAAATGTGTAGTAATTAAATAATTATAACAAATAATTTAATGTGAGCAAATGTGTTTATAAATTAAAACAAAAATAAATCAATATGCACAATATACTATTACTACAAGAAGACTAGCAATCAAGTATTATAATCTAAAAATATCTCTCAAGAAGCAACAAAAAAATAACTAGTTCAACATTTGGACCATCAGTTCCAACCAGTTCAACGGTTGGACCGTCTGTTCCAACTAGTTCATTATGGTTTAATGCAAGGATGATTCTTAGGCCAACTAAAACTAGACCTCCGGCTAGCTCATGGTCAAACTAGTCAGTTTGATTAGGTTTTATGAACTCGAGTTGAGATAGGTTTACATCTTCACTCTCAAGCTATCCATGATGGATTATTTTGAACTTTATTTTTATCCTTACACTAGTTTCTTGAGGTTTCAATAACCCTCAATGTCATGGTCATGATCCCCATGGAATGCATAATATTTTATCATATCTTTTTGATAAATGTTGGCTCTTATTAGTTAAGGGTAATTAAAGTACTTTTTATTTTGAATGAATTTAATTAATTTGGCCATAAATGCTCATAATGGGGTGATAAAAGTGAATTTACAAATAAGTGGCAGCGGTGTGACCTCTCCATCCTTTTGAAGTCAACACTCAGCTCAATCAGTAGTGCACTTGTTGGGGCCAATGAGGTAATTGTATGGGTCAAGAACAAACTTGTCTAATCATGAAAGTTTAGAGTGATGATGTTATTCATAAAGAGGTAGTTTGATCTTCATCACTCAAACGTATTTAAGGAGTTAACTAAGTGATAGTTTTTTTTAGTTTAATCATTGTATTCTTTTTCACTAGCACACTGATTGGTGAGTTCTAGTCACTCATAATGCTCTTGGTTATTATAGAAAAAGTGTATAGCAAGATGGCCTTTGATGGATACCTTAGATTAAGATTCCGAGTCACTTTCAACTCTAGACCTTTGAACTCAAGCATCTCTTTAAAACTTTGTGATGAGGTTTCTCAATGACTCGCTCAGCTCTTTTTAGTTTCTTAATAGAGCCAATGAGCTCTCTTATGGGAGCAAGGCATTGGCAAACTGAGTTATATATATTTTCTCAAAGTTAACATATGAAATGATCATCCTTAAACATGGCAAAAAAAAAAAAATCAACTCGTGACTGACTCCTTGAAGTTTATGAAGAACAAAATTCACATTAATGCATCGTTGATGTCAAGAAGGGAGAAAGATGACTTAAAATAATTAATGTTGATGGTCAAGTCTAGTAAACCTTTATAAGCCTAGATGTAGGGATTTCTATCTGGTTAGGGACTTAATTCAATAATTTCTCTATTAAGAGTGCCATTAATTATGTTCTCATTTTTCTACTTCCCTTAAAATCAGTGAGAATCTATGGTGAAGACTTATCTCTCTAACTCCAAATAGTACTTATTTTCCAATGATGGCAATGCATGTGCTCTCGATTTTTGTCTCCTCGAGACTAAAGTAATGCTCTCTTATAATTGTATGTCTTGTGCCCTATGTGCCATCCTCGTTAGCTAAACTAAGTTGTTTTAGATCAGGCAATTCAATCACTCCTTAATTTTAGTGAGTTGCAATGTTTTAACAAAGTCTTGACATTCCATTTCACAGAAGACACCCTCAATTTATGCTCTCTAATTTAATCTTTGCTAGGTCTTTCATTAAATCAACGAGTGTCCCTTCAAGGTTTCAGTATAGATTTATGGTCATTGTTCTTAAAAGAATGATGGATCTTAATTTGTTAGTGGGTTATGCTATAATCTTGCTAACACACACACAAAAAAAAACCTTCTAAGGATAAACGAGAGATAAATATAGAAAGTAAAATTTAAATAGTTGGCTAAACTGACTATTATAGTTAAAAGCATAATATATATTTGATGACTCAAGAAAGCTAGAAGCCTTGGCTCGTTCTCAAATTTTTAAAGATAGGGACATAATATCTCAAAGCTTTTGATCGATTGTTGTGTTCATCCTAAATCTTATCTTGTTGAGTCTTCTTGAAAATAAGCTTGCGATTTTGTTTCATAGCTCTCCTTTTGCTTGAATCTACCTCAAAAGTATACGCATATTTTGTCATACTTTAAAAAGATAGAAAATCATTTTCTTCGATATTTAAGTATTTAAATTTAACTAAAATATTTCTCAAAAATATTATAACAATTAGGAGAGAAAAATCAATTTCAAATTAATTCATTATATTAATTAGAGTTAAATGAATATATTTTTTTTTCAAAATTAAATTTGACATTAACTTAATTGGCTAGAAGTAATTAATCATATATATGACCATAAAAAAGTAAATATAATAAAATTATTTTTAAAAAATCATTTGAAATTGAAGCTCTTTTTATTTAAATATTTTAAATAGAATTCTTTTATAATATTTTACTATATTTATTTTTTAAAAATTTATAGCTCTTTCCAAAAAAATTATAAAATAAAAAAAAAACTTTATAATTCCATATAAACCAATAACAAATTAAATAAATTTATTAAAATAATACAAACGTATAATAAAATAGGCAAACATATAAAATTTATAGTACATTTTTAAGCAAGATCAAATAAAAGAAAAAACTATTTGAAAATTCATAGTATTAATGTTTTCAAATTTTATATTATTCTCTAACAAAATACCATCAATTTTCACGTTTGAGCGAACATCCATTTTTACACACTCAACCCGAAAGAGCTGGACAGACGCCAGGCTAAACCGCATGTGGACGAAAAATGCAGAATAAGCTGCATCATTATTAAAGCCCAACCATGCCGAAATCTTTACCAGAGACAAGTTTGGCTGCCTTCTTGTTAAAAGGTACGAAAAATGCGTTTCATAACTACAGCATATCTCAAGTAATTTGCTGCTCTTCGACCAATCAGTAATGCTTTGTCTCAACTGCAGGGGTTGAAGATGCATCCGTAAATTTAGGATTAAATTTCACCCCTTCAAAAAAAATACATATATATGAGTAAATTACCGAACCAGAACATCTGTATACACATCTGGAAAAAATCAGCAAAACCTTATTATTATTANCAAAGTACCGAAAAAGAACATCGGTATACACATCTGAAAAAAATAAGCAAAACCTTATTATTATTAAATTATTTTCTCAAATTATCAAGCAACAGCAGAGACCACCACCAGAAAACATGGAACAAACAAATGATGACAAGATACAAGTCCCCTGACTTTGAAGTCTGAACCAGCTCTAAACAACTACACCTCATAACTTGCACCCACTGAAGAATAACAGTAGATGTGAAAAAAAAACTCTAAAAACCAAACAGGTGCAGCATAATGGCATTTTGAGCGTGCATCCGATTTTCAGCCTGCGTGAAAACAATGGAGTTGGGAGCTTCCATGACACCATCTGTAACCTCGACTGCTCTCTCAGCGGGGAGGCAGTGCATGAAATAGGCTTTAGGGCCCGCCAGTTCCATCATGGCTTCATCAACCTATAAAAAATTTAAGATCAGACGCCATGAAAGGAACTCGAAGATTCATCATTGCATTTTGCACTGTGTTAAGCGGATGGAAAAACCTCAATATAGCATGCCTCAATAAGATATCATGAGATAGGAAAAACCGTGATAATCGAACACTGGAATGAATAATATGATTGAGACTGAGAAATTCTATAAATAGGAGGATGTAAGTGTCGGTTGCAGACAGCCATACGATATCATAAGATAGCAACACGAAAAATTTTGTAGAACACTCAAAACATTCTCAATGAATATTAAGATCGTATCAGTGAGTATTTTGAGAATTTAATCTGCAGTCTGGAGCCAGACTCAATGAGGTTTAAAGAAGTAATGCTTGGTTGGATCCATGCTAAATAAACTCTAGCGTTTTGGAAAAAGGTAATGCAGGTAGAAAAATTGTTAAAATGTTGACATCTGAAAGCAGTATGGTTTAAGTTATGGTACCTGGAATCCTTGGAATTTTTGCCTTCTAAAAGCAGCCTCTTCCTTTTGACCCATGCTAGCCCAGACGTCAGAATAGACTACGTCAGCTCCCACAACCGCTTCCCTTGGATTATCAGTTATCACGATCTTGCTGATACCAGCATTCCTTGCCTTCATAACAGTCTTCTCATCAGGTTCAAAGCCTTTAGGACAAGCGCACACAAAGTGAAGTGGGACAACAGATGCTAACATTAACCACGAATGCACAATATTGTTTCCGTCCCCAACATAGACGATCTGTAACATATAACAAGGATGTTAGCTTTCAAGATATCATATTTAAGAAAAAAAGCGTTACTATCATTATTTATGAACTTTACGAAGCAAAAGAAAGTTTTAAATTATTCACAAAGGCTTAAGCTGATATATATTGACTTCAAGGTGGCCTACCAAAGGGAAATGATAATAATTTCAAAATTTTTCTCTCCCCAACATAATTTGTGGAGCCTCCAAGTTCAAATTCAAGTTGAGACATCCCCATACGATAAATAAAATTCAACACACTTGAATCAACACTTAAATTAAAAATTTATACAAAAAACGAAACATTAATGAAAGAAATTCAAATACATATTAAGAATCCAACATGGAAAAAAAATTTNAATTTTGATTCCAGTGACCGATAGCTTCTAACGAGCAACTCCTCCAACCAAAAATAGTGCTGACATACACCTTGTTCTTTCCCTCTGCAAATGTCGAACTTTTCTACCATCTATTCGGTACGGTCCTTTATGATATGGTTGTTGTCCAGACTGGTCATACTATTGAGTCTGCTACTATTGGCAAAATTGTTCATGCTGCGGCGACTGCTGAGAACCCTAATGAGTCTGCTCAACCTGAATCTTTATTGGCTTCTTGCACTTATCAACTATTGCTACTGTCTCAGATTTCTTCTTAAACATCTTGATTATTCTGGACTTCTCGATCTTTTCTTAGGATTCCATATGCTTAACCTCCACCTGCAAGTTGTTGACCTTGTTGAGTAATATCTTGAATGATTTAATTGTTAGTCCCTTGAGCATGAAATCCACTAATCCATGGATGCTTTTGAGTAGAATCTCAATCACATGTTATTCTTGTAGCTGAGGTTCACACTTCATGCTCAACTTTCTTCAGCTCAAGATATAGTCAACCAAGGTCTCGTTAGGCTTCTTCCATTCCACCATGAGATCTCCTATGGTGGTATGGTGCTGCGGTCCAACAAACCACTTCATTATTAAGTGCT
Source organism: Phalaenopsis hybrid cultivar (assembly GCA_002079205.1). Classification (NCBI taxonomy): domain Eukaryota; kingdom Viridiplantae; phylum Streptophyta; class Magnoliopsida; order Asparagales; family Orchidaceae; genus Phalaenopsis; species Phalaenopsis hybrid cultivar. The sequence continues at coordinate 178,831 of JXCR01121757.1, forward strand.
CCAACTTGACAAATGTCTTTACTGATCCATTTGGTGACTTTGCATACCAGTCACATTGTATCCATGATAAACAACTGATGAACTGATGGAACAATGACGCTTCATTTCCTTTAACATTACAACAACTGGCTCTGAAGTGGTCTATATTCTTACAGGGATTTTTGTTTCCATCGAACATCTTGATGTTTGGTGACACAAAGCTCTTGGGGTAATGCACGACATCAAATTCCTCCGGGTAAGGTCTACCCTTTGAAATTGATGCACTACACTTAGACTGGGCTAAGGCCTCCATCACTTGTTGTTTGACCATTTGCTTAATGTCTTTCTCTAGTGCCAAACTTTGGAATGAATCTTTCTTTGGTAATTCATCTCTACTTAAAGAAAAGACCTCCCTTCTATCATTTGTACTATGCACAACTTCAGGTTGATTGACCTCTGGTGAAGCTAATTGCTACGACTGAGATTGCATGTGTACTCTAGCCATGGTAGTCATGGTGCTGACCATCTCTTCCATATTTTTCTCCATTCGTATGACATGTTCATGTCTTAGTTAAATGGCCCTTTGCAAGTCATTTGCAGCATTCTCCTCACCCAAAAGTGGAGCATCACACACAGATGTAGCGACCCTAGTTTCAATGACATTAATCTCTATGAACTCCTTATCAAGATAATCCATGAAGTAAAAATCATCATCATCATCATCAACACCTACTCCTCGCACTTTAGTCAATTCTATAATCTCGGCTCTGAGCTTCTCTACCATTTCTTTGATTACTTTCTACTAAACCTTGAGATCTGGAGGACTCTCTTAAACATCATTGAATTGTATGATTGACTCTACAACAGTGGTAACAACCTCTGAAAAAACGGACCTATGCTTTAATCCACAAAATTGCCCCACAGGCTCATCAGAATGTATTGGTGCAACACCCTTGGTTAAACATACTCTCTTCATCGACATTGATGCTTTAAGACAGAGTGTCTTGGAGGAGGCATCGGAATGTCAAAGAGAAGTATGCTCCGCATGAGGCAGACGAAGTACACTGGTAACGGTCTCTTCCCTTTATCCTTCCTTGGGAAGTTTTCATGATTGGTGGTAGGTGGTAGGTGGTATCCTTTGACCCAGACGTGACTTGACTAATCGATGTCCAACAAATTTGAGAGTAACAATGATAGAATCTGTGATGGTGGAACTACTATCAACATGGCTCCCAAGTCGGAATCTGACTGGAACACGGGTTGGAGGAACTTCAACTACTTTCTGGAACTGGCAGATAGATTTGATATCCTTCAATATTTCTTTCTTCATTTGGGGTGAGACCGCGCATCCCACTCGCTTGAGCAACTCAGCGACAGTACACCCCTCTTTGGCAGCTAGTCTTTCAAATAATGTACAAACTTTGGTGATAGAAGCGGGCCTCTCCCTGCTACGATCCTATGGTGATGGTAAAGTAGCAGCAATCCTATAGATGCTCTCATCCCCAATGGTATCCATTAACGGATGAAACCTACTTCTCGTAAGATGGGACCAACCTCAGGTAATTTGAGTTCCTTCTGGTGAGGAATCTCATCCACAAAGGCTATCTCCGTAGCCTGGGCCCTGGCGGCCCTCTGAATTTTTTGGTTTTGATTTCTTATTTGTGACTTTGTCGACAACTTAACCCTTGAATTGGAACCGACTTCAAATACTGGTGGCAGAGTAGTGAACCCATCAGTTGAATCTTCTTCAATCAAAATTTATTTTCCTTTAATAGCTGGTATAGTAGGTATGGTAACAGTGAATCCATTAGCATTAGGTGTGACAACTCTCGAGTGGATGGATGCAGGGACAACGACTTAACGGGTGTCAGGGTGGTAGCGATCTTCAACTTCTTATAAGAAGGGAATTCCTGAGGACATTTCAGATCGAACTCAAAAAAAAGGCTCTTAAACTTCTGGAGTAGCAACCTTTATGACGACAAACGAGGCCTTGCTAAGTACAACTTCAAACTCGTCGAATCTAGCTTCAAACTTGATTGTTGGTGCAATGTTATAGGCGTTGCGGCCAGTGGGCAGGCTATAAGAGAAAGTGAGAGTAGGGACCGCCATCGTAGTAGTTTTAAAGGAAAATTTATGAGGGTTAGTATCGATCATCACTTTGTAGTTTCAATGCAAACACAAAAAAATTAACAAAGTTCATTTTGTGGACAGGGTACGCCCTTTCTTATTTTCATTCTCAAATTGATTGTTTATTTGTAATTATAACATTAAAGAGTTTTGATTAAAATTGAAAGAGGTTAAGGAGATGTCACAACTTGGCTTGATTTGCAAAATACGAGGGAGAAGTGAAGTTTAGGATTCAGTGCAGGACCAACTTCACAACGCACATTGCCTAGGCATAACTAGTCCACCAACACACCTATTTGGGGTCCGACCCCACACAAAAGATAAAGTCCTAAAGGTCTCCCGAACCTCTCTGTTTAAAGGTGATTAAACAGATGGTCCTGGGATCCAAAATAGTTGATCGTACTTGCTCAAGAAAGAAATGAGCAAAGTATGTTAATGGAAGAAGGGTAGTATGATCCATGAGGGACATGGATACATTATCGATATATGAAGACAAAACTTTCTAATCATAATGGAGAGTGAAACTAATCCCCAATGGAGTCGCCAGAAAACTTTTGGTGGATAAATTGGGAAGAAGATATTTGGTGTAATATAATATATCTTAAAATTTGGAAAGTAATATTTTAATTTTGAAAATATGAGAATGAACAGATCCTATATAGAAAATAGTTTAAATAAGCAAGCACCACACTACAAGTGACATGGCTATCTCGAGGAATAAATATATCACTTATCCGTGAGGCTCAATTAAATAAACTAAAGAAATTATTACATTTGTTTTAGTATGTGAAATATGTATGTTGACCGACAAATTACCCTATCTAATATAAAAGATTTTATAACATTTATATTAGGCTGGGTTCTTAAAGTTTTCTATAAGGGTAAGCCCCTATAGTTAATTACATCTAAAATGATTTATGTCACCTAAGAAAATCCTCATTCTAGATCAGAAAATATAGTCTTAAAGAATTTCAAAGGGTGGGACTTTTTAAAGATAGGACCAAGGAGTGTCAAATGGGAAAGGCTCAAACTTGGAACATTGTTATGGAATCCAAAGAGGAGTGAAATAGGGGTTGTCACAGATCATGAGGAGAATCTCAATGATTTCCCAAGCTATCCTATAGTTTGGCTTCAATTTCGAGAAGAAAATTATCAAGTGTTTTATCCTGCTAGTTATTATTATTTAGGGCTTACATTTGCATGATACAGTCATATAAATAACCTAGAAGATAGAAAGATTTATATTGTAACAAATAACAACCTTGGAATCCAAAAATGAGTTAGGGCTTAAATTGCACAACATTATTGTGCAAAGGCCTAAAGATAAGGTGAAGATTTACGTTACATTACGCAAACGACCTCAAAATCCTATGGCTTATTCGTTTAATTCTAAAGAAGAGATTGTTATTGTAGACCCAATTGCGGTTATAAAATGCTGCCCTCGAAGTTAGCTCCAAGCTCCTTAGCGATGTAACAGTCCAAAAGCCTAAGGTGCAAAGGTGTAAATGACAATTTCAGTTCAATCATTTTAGGGGGGAGGGGGGTTAAAGTATGTATGACTATGGTGGCCATCAGGGCTGGCCAACGGGTAAATAGAATTGCTTATGTGGAAGGAAGAAAGGTGCAAGTGACCAATGAGGGTGAGCCAACTCAGTGAACTCAAATTTGGGTTTAAGGCTTGGAATGGCCCTCCATTTTGGTGTTTTCTGGCAACTAGGCCCACCGACTAGGGTTGAGCTGGTAGCTAGGTGGTTCAGGTGAGCCAGGGGGTTTAATGGTGATGTTTTGGGTGGCTTGATGGCTGGTGGCAAAGATCCTTATTGGTTTAACCCAAAATGGGAAGATATACCCCAAACCAAGGGATTTTTGGTCCATGGCTCAACTAGATTGGGCTAGGTGGATCTAGCTTGGTTCTTAGAACTCCAAAGCTGGTTGTGGTGACCATGGCTTGGTTAATTTAAATGGGGCTGGTTTAATTTGGGGGTTTGATTCAAAATTGAGGTTTTGGTTTAAACTTGGGTCTAGGTTGGGTTTGGGCTAACACTTTGGTCAAGTGATTGATCAATTTATTGTGGATGATTGTCATGAGAAGTTTTGAAAAGGAATTTGGTGATTTTGAATTGATTGGGAGGCTTAATTCAGTAGAATTTGGCCATGATCAATTTTGGGGCATTTGGGCTAGACTTGGGTTTGAATTGGGCTAGATTTTGGATTTGGTTCAATTTATCGGCTAATTTGATGTAGAAGGTTGTCATGAGGCATTTGGAAGTCAATTTGTTGGAAATTGAGAGGTTATGGTGTTCAATTTGGTGACATTTGGTTCTTAGGGTAAAATTGGGGATTTTAAGATTGGGGTTGGAAGTAGGCTTAAGATTGGGTTCAATTGGGATTGGCTTTGGTCTCAATTGGGATCAAATATGATGAATTTTGATTTAGAATTGAAATTGGGTGAGATTGAAGTCTATTTGGTGGAAATTGGGGGTTAATTGAGGAATTTAGGTAAATTTGAGATATTTTGGTCAACTTGACTGATTTGGAATGGTCTGAAATGATTTTTGAAGAGAGTTTGAGGATTTGGGTAATTTTTTGAATTTTTGAAAAATTTAGGGTTTAGGGGCAATTTGGTAATTTAGGAAAGTTGGGGTCAAAAAGGGTTAAAATTGGGAATTTGGCAAAATTGGGATCAATTGAGAATGTTAATCATGAGGTCACCCTATTGAGCCATAGGACCAAGGAAACCCATTTTGGATCCTTAATGTGTTGGTCTTAGCCAAACCCTATACTAGGACTAAGAGTTTGGAGTACCACCCACATGAGTTTCCAAAAGAATTATGGAACCAGGCTAAGCATATTAGGTTCAGGTTGTGAGTGCAAGTGCAAGTGTTTGTATGTGTAGACCTGACCAAGACCACACCACCCAGGGCTATCCCTATAGCCAAACAATCATATGGGGACTCATCCTAAGTCCCCCCTTGTTGACTCCACCTACTATGTGCTAGAGGTTAAAACCAAGCATGTGCAACTCCAAGAAAAGTAAAGAAGAGTTTTAGAATTTTTAATAGTGAGGGTTCCTTTACTAGTCTTCTAGAAATAGTCGGCAGGAAAGTCCTATGGCGAGATCTTAAGCTTCTAAAGATGAAACTAGACCTCAACCAAAAGTGAGGTCAACACTTAGCAACTCATTTGATTTCAGCTAATTTACCTTTAACGATGATCTCTCAAATGAGATTATATTGGTAATTAACTCCCTATAATGGGAGTTATACTTTGATGGAACATCTTCTTTGAAAGAAGTCCTTATTAGAGTTCTCCCAAAAATAAAAGTCAGAATTTGTTTAATTTCTATATTTTGATAGTGTGATATTATTTATTGTTCTTACAAGTTGACAGAATCATGTACAAATAATGAGACAGAATATGAATCCTTCATTTTGGAGTTAGAGATTGTTTTTCAAAAAGACTTAAATAGAATTCATATATATCTTGGTGAAAGTTTTTAAAAATTTTATGGTTAACCATACTAACAAAACTCTTCATTCTAATAAGAAGTGGCATAATAAGCTCCTGAAGGTATTATGAGTATATCATGCAACCGACTATAAACCCAAACATTTTATGCTTTACATATCGGCGTTTAGGTCCAAGGTATTCATTGAAATAGAATTACCCTCATTGGATGTTGCAATAAACATTAATATTAATAATGATCAAAATATAAAACTTTAGTCAGAATATTTTGATAACATAGATTAGCTTAGGTTATAGGCTCTAAAAAATCTAGAGATGTTCTGAGCTTGTATGATTATGATCCAAGATAATAAGTAAAACCAAGAGTTTTTATATTTGGAAAACAAAAATATATGCTCTTTTAAAGTTGTAACTAACTCACCTTTATGCTTAACATCAAAGGACGAAAAGCAATCTTTAATTATAACTTGGCCCCCTTCCTCTGAGATCCCAAGGCCTAAGCCTTCATGAGCCTTCAAATTTTAATGATGTTTTAAGCCAAGCACCTTTTATTCTTAAATGTTGCATATCACCTTTAAATTTTATCCTAAAATATTGAAGTTATTCTCCTCACATATCACTCACACTTAGATTAAAAATTTCATAATAATATAGTATGTCAAGTTGAAAGCACAAAAAAGTATTGAGAGGTTAGCCAAATATTGCATTATAATCCACTAAGACATTGGATATAATAAAGTTTGTCATTGTAGAAAATGATTGACAACCCTTTTCCCATATAAGTAGTAGAAACATTATGCCTTGGGTTCTACTCTATCCCAAAAGAATCCATGTAGTGTGCTTATATTTTGTAACAAAAGGTTCTTATCAATAGCCATTATCTTAAATATTCTTTTGAACATTACATTAGTTGAGTACCTCATAATAATAAATATACCGCTATTCAAATATATTGTGATCAATGGCATGACCATAATTACATTATTATAGGAGTTTTAATTTAATGGTTTTTCACCTTAAATAATATGATGGGGATGAGTTATACAATTGATGCATACACTGTGATTGCCAAGTTTAAGTTTATTGAGCATAGTCATTTAAGGCTAGCTCATTAGGTAGCTTCTTTTATTCTATCAAAGATGCAGAAATGAATCTAACAATGTTAATGACTTATGTTGAGATCAAAGTTTTGAAAATCGGATGGGAGGTTGAACTGAAAGAGAGCGAGGTCCATGGTTCAACGGTTGAATCGGGGTTGAAGTAGAGGTTGAATTGGGTAAAGTTATTAATATAAATATATTAAATATAACTTTAATAACATAATAATTTTGTAGAAGGGTAGTATATAAAGTATATCATGAAATATAAATCATATGTGAACTTAAACTACTCATTTAAATGACTAATATTTTCTTTTGTAATAGACAGTAATGTTGATTCATTAAACTATTTCATTCCTCTACTTTAAGCAAATATTTCTCTAGAAAGAAATAAAAATAAGAAAAATTTACCATCAAATAAAAAAATTTGTAAGTAATCAAAAGATAAAAAAATAATATTGAATACACAATTGCATAAATGTGTAGTAATTAAATAATTATAACAAATCATTTAATGTGAACGAATGTGTTTATAAATTAAAACAAAAAGTAAATCAATATGTGCAATACACTATTACTACAAGAAGACTAGCAATCAAGTATTATAATCTAAAAATATCTCTCAAGAAGCAATAAAAAAATAGCTAGTTCAACATTTGGACCATCAGTTCCAACCAGTTCAATAGTTGGACCGTCAGTTCCAACCAGTTCACTATGGTTTAATGCAAGGATGATTTTTAGGCCAACTAAAACCGAACCTCTGGCTAGCTCATGGTCAAACTAGTCAGTTCGATCAGGTGTTATAAACCTTGGTTGAGATAGGTTTATCTCTTCACTCTTTAACTTGCTCTTTAAGGGTTTTAAGCTCAAGCTATCCATGATGGATTATTTTGAACTTTATCTTTATCCTTACACTAGTTTCTTGAAGTTTCAATAAACCTCAATGTCATGGTTATGATCCCCATGGAATGCATAATATTTTATCATATATTTTTGATAAATGTTGGCTCTTATTAGTTAAGGGTAATTAAAGTACTTTTTATTTTGAATGAATTTAATTAATTTGGCTATAAATGCTCTTAATAGGGTGATAAAAGGGAATTTACAAGTAAGTGGCAGTGGTGTGACCTCTCCATCCTTTTGAAGTCAGTACTCATCTGAATCAGTAGTGCACTTGTTGGGGCCAATGAGTTAATTGTATAGGTCAAGAAAAAACTTGTCTAATCATGAAAGTTTAGAGTGCTGATGTTATTCATAAAGAGGTGGTTTCATCTTCATCACTCAAACGTATTTAAGGAGTTTACTAAGTGATAGTTTTTTAGTTTAATCATTGTATTCTTTTTCACTAGCACACTGATTGGTGAGTTCTAGTAACTCATAATGCTCTTGGTTATTTTTAAAAAAGTGTATAGCAAGATGGCATCTAATGGATACCTTAGATTAAGATTCTTTGAGTCACTTTCAACTCTGGACCTTTGAACTCAAGCATCTCTTTAAAACTTTGTGATGAGGTTTCTCAATGACTCGCTCAGCTCTTCGCAGTTTCTTAATAGAGCCAACGAGCTCTCTTATGAGAGCAAGGCATTGGCAAATTGAGTTATATATATTTTCTCAAAGTTAACAAATGAAATTATCTTCCTTAAACATGGCCAAAAAAATCAACTCATGACGAACTCCTTGAAGTTTATGAAGAACAAAATTCACATTAATGCATCATTGATGTCAAGAAGGGAGAAAGATGACTTAAAATAATTAATGTTGATGGTAAAGTCTATCAAACCTTGATAAGCGTAGATGTAGGGATTTTTATCTGGTTAGGGGCTTAATTCAATTATTTCTCTATTAAGAGTGCCATTAATTATATTCTCATTTTTCTACTTTCCCTTAAAGTCAATGAGAATCTATGGTGAACACTTATTTCTCTAACTCCAAATAGTATTTACTTACCAAGGATGGCAATGCATGTGCTCCCGATTTTCTTCTCCTCGAGACTAAAGTAATGATCTCTTATAATTGTATTTATTGTGCCCTATGTGCCATCCTCGGTAGCTAAACTAAGATGTTTTAGACCCGACAGTTCAATCACTCCATAATTTTAGTGAGATGCAATGTCTTAACAAAGTCTTGACATTCCATTTCACAAGAGACACCCTCAATTTATGCTCTCTAATTTAATCTTTGCTAGGTCTTTCATTAAATCAATGAGTGTCCCTTCAAGGTTTAGGTATAGATTTATGCTCATTGTTCTTAAAAGAAAGATGGATCTTAATCTGTTAGTGGGTTACGCTATAATCTTGCTAACACACACAAAAAAAAGCTTTTAAGGATAAACGAGAGATAAATAAAGAAAGTAAAATTTACATAGTTAAAAGCATAATATATATTTGATGATTCAAGAAAGCTAGAAGCCTTGGCTCCTTCTGAAATTTTTATAGATAGGTGCATAATATCTCAAAGCTTTTGATCGATTGTTGAGTTCATCCTAAATCTTATCTTGTTGAGTCTTCTCGAAAATCAGCTTGCCAATTTGTTTCATAGGTCTCTTGTTGCTTGAATCTACCCCAAAAGTATATGCATATTTTGTCATACTTTAAAAAGATAGAAAATCATTTTCTTCGATATTTAAGTATTTAAATTTAACTAAAATATTTCTCAAAAATATTATAACAATTAGGAGAGAAAAATCAATTTCAAATTAATTCATTATACTAATTAGAGTTTAATGAATAATTTTTTTTTTTCAAAATTAAATTTGACATTAACTTAATTGCCTAGAAGTAATTCATCATATATATGACCATAAAAAAGTGAATATAATAAAATTATTTAAAAAAATCATTTGAAATTGAAGCTCTTTTTAATTAAATATTTTAAATAGAATTCTTTTATGATATTTAACTATATTTATTTTTTAAAAATTTATAGCTCTTTCTAAAAAAATTATAAAATTAAAAAAAAAACTTTATAATTCCATATAAACCAATAACAAATTAAATAAATTTATTAAAATAATACAAACGTATAATAAAATAGGCAAACATATAAAATTTATAGTACATTTTTAAGCAAGATCAAATAAAAGAAAAAACTATTTGAAAATTCATAGTATTAATGTTTTCAAATTTTATATTATTCTCTAACAAAATACCATCAATTTTCACGTTTGANGGTATAATAAAATAGGCAAACATATAAAATTTATAGTACATTTTTAAGCAAGATTAAATAAAAGAAAAAACTATTTGAAAAATTCATAGTATTAATGTTTTCAAATTTTATATTATTCTCTAACAAAATACCATCAATTTTCACGTTTGAGCGAACATCCATTTTTACACACTCAACCCGAAAGAGCTGGACAGACGCCAGGCTAAACCGCACGTGGACGAAAAATGCAGAATAAGCTGCATCATTATTAAAGCCCAACCATGCCGAAATCTTTACCAGAGACAAGTTTGGCTGCCTTCTTGTTAAAAGGTACGAAAAATGCGTTTCATAACTACAGCATATCTCAAGTAATTTGCTGCTCTTCGACCAATCAGTAATGCTTTGTCTCAACTGCAGGGGTTGAAGATGCATCCGTAAATTTAGGATTAAATTTCACCCCTTCAAAAAAAATACATATATATGAGTAAATTACCGAACCAGAACATCTGTATACACATCTGGAAAAAATCAGCAAAACCTTATTATTATTAAATAATTTTCTCAAATTATCAAGCAACAGCAGAGACCACCACCAGAAAACATGGAACAAACAAATGATGACAAGATACAAGTCCCCTGACTTTAAAGTTTGAACCAGCTCTAAACAACTACACCTCATAACTTGCACCCACTGAAGAATAACAGTGGATGTGAAAAAAAAAACTCTAAAAACCAAACAGGTGCAGCATAATGGCATTTTGAGCGTGCATCCGATTTTCAGCCTGCGTGAAAACAATGGAGTTGGGAGCTTCCATGACACCATCTGTAACCTCGACTGCTCTCTCAGCGGGAAGGCAATGCATGAAATAGGCTTTAGGGCCCGCCAGTTCCATCATGGCTTCATCAACCTATAAGAAAATTTAAGATCAGACGCCATGTAAGGAACTCGAAAATTCATCCTCTGTGCAGTGTGTCAAGTGGATAGAAAAACCTCGATAAGGCATGCCTCAATAAGATATCATGAGATAGGAAAAACCCTGATAATCGAACACGAATGAATAATATGATTGAGACTGAGAAATTCTATAAATAGGAGGATGTAAGTGTCGGTTGCAGACGGACATAAGATATCATAAGATAGCAACACGAGAAATTTTGCAGAACGCTCAAAACATTCTCAATGAATATCGAGATTGTATCAGTTAGTATTTTGAGAACTTAATCTGCAGTCTGGAGCCAGACTCAATAAGGTTTAAAAGAAGTAATGCTTGGTTAGATCCATGCTAAATAAACCCTTGCGTTTTGCAAAAAGATAACGGTAGAGAAATTTTTAAAATGTTGACATCTGAAAGCAGTATGGTTTACGTTATGGTACCTGGAATCCTTGGAATTTTTGCCTTCTAAAAGCAGCCTCTTCCTTTTGACCCATGCTAGCCCAGACGTCAGAATAGACTACGTCAGCTCCCACAACTGCTTCCCTTGGATTATCAGTTATCACGATCTTGCTGATACCAGCACTCCTTGCCTTCTCAACAGTCTTCTCATCAGGTTCAAAGCCTTTTGGACAAGCACACACAAAGTGAAGTGGGACAACGGATGCTAACATTAACCATGAATGCACAATATTGTTTCCGTCCCCAACATAGACGATCTGTAACATAGAACAAGGATGTTAGCTTTCAAGAAATCATATTTAAGAAAATAAGCGTAATTACTATCATTATTTACGAACTTTAAGAAGCAAGAGGAAGTTTTAAATTATTCCCAAAGGCTCCAGTTGATATATATTGACTTCAAGGTGAAAATAATTTCAAAATTTTTCTTTCCCCAACATAATTTGTGGAGCCTCCAAGTTCAAATTCAAGTTGAGACATCCCCATCCGATAAATTAAATTCAACACACACTTGAATCAACACTTAAATTAAAGAGTTATACAAAAAACGAAACATTAATGAAAGAAATTCAAATTCATATTAAGAATCCAACATGGAAAAAAAATTTTGGCTATGCGATAAATAAAGTAAGGAGAAAAACAAAATAGGCATTAATAGACAACAACAACAACAGCAACAACAACAACAAAGCCTTAGTCCCACTAAGTGGGTCGGTTGCATGAATCTTTTTTCTCCATTGCGACCTATTTAGTGTCATATTTTCATTTATTTCTAATAAATTAAGATCATTTTTTATACAATAAGCCCAAGTCTTCCTAGGTCTACCTCTGTCTTTCTTAACGTAAGTTAAATCTAAAACATATACTCTCCTAATTGGATCACCAGATGGTCGACATTTAATGTGACCAAACAATCTAAGACGACTCTCTAATTTTGACCGTCACTGGAGCTACACCAACCCTATCACGGATAAATTCATTTCGCATTTTGTCTACAAGTGCAAAACCACTCATCCACCTAATCATTCTCATCTCTGCAACACTTAACATAGTATCATGCTTTTCTTTTAAAGGCCAACATTCAGTGCCATAGAACATTGCATGTCTCACCATCTTATAAAATTTTCCTTTCAGACTAAGCGGTACTTTCTATCATACAAGGCCCGAAGCATTCCTCCACTTCAACCAACCAGCTTGAATTCTACTATTAGCATCCCCATTTATATCACCATCGAAAATAGGCATTAATGGACAAAAATTTAAAAACTGAAATTAAAAAGCACCTAACCAACCCCATGAAATTAGCACTCTAAAATTCAAATGGATGGATTATATGATCGGACCAATAAAAAAATTTATTGAATTATATTACTCATATAATTACCATAAAATAACTATAAATATCTGAAAGCATTTTATTAAAAAGAAGTTTGCGTAAATTATGTAAGGTGCCTTCAGATTTTACTTGTGAGTTNTACAATAAACCCAAACCTTCTTAGGTCTACCTTTGTCTTTCTTAACATAAGTTGAATCTAAAACATCTACTCTCCTAATCGGATCACCGGATGGTTGGCGTTTAATGTGACCAAACTATCTAAAACGACTCTCTAATTTTGTCGTCACTGGAGCTACACCAACCCTATCACGGATAAATTCATTTCGCATTTTGTCTCTAAGTGCAAAACCACCCATCCACCTAATCATTCTCATCTCTGCAACACTTAACTTAGTATTATGCTTCTCTTTTAAAGGCCAACATTCAGCGCTATAGAGCTTTGTAGGTCTCACCATCTTATAAAATTTTCCTTTCAGTCTATGCAGTACTTTTCTATCACACAAAAGGCCCGAAGCATTCCTCCACTTCAACCAACCAACTTGATAGTACTTTTCTATCACATAAAAGGCCCGAAGCATTCCTCCACTTCAACCAACCAACTTGAATTCTCTACTGTATCACACAAAAGGCCCGAAGCATTCCTCCACTTCAACCAACCAACTTGAATTTTACTATTAGCATCCCCATTTATATCACCATCGAAAATAGGCATTAACAGACAAAAATTATAAAACTGAAATTAAAAAGCGCCTAACCAACCCCATGAAATTAGCACTCTAAAATTCAAATNTAAGGTACGAAAGGGAGGAAGAGAAAATCATCTGTTTGGGAGTATTTTATAGATATTAAATCAAATTCAAAGGNCAAAAATCATATTTAAAAAAATAAGCGTAATTACTATCATTATTTATGAACTTTAAGAAGCAAGAGGAAGTTTTAAATTATTCACAAAGGCTCAAGTTGATATATATTAACTTCAAGGTGGCCTACCAAAGGGAAATGAAAATAATTTCAAAATTTTTCTTTCCCCAACTAAATTTGTGGAGCATCCAAGTTCAAATTCAAGTTGAGCATCCCCATCCGATAAATAAAATTCAACACACACTTGAATCAACACTTACATTAAAGAGTTATACAAAAAACGAAACATTAATGAAAGAAATTCAAATACATATTAAGAATCCAACATGGAAAAGAAATTTTGGCTATGCGATAAATAAACTAAGGAGAAAAACAAAATAGGCATTAATGGACAGCAACAACAAGAACAAAGCCTTAGTCCCACTAAGTGTTACATGAATCCTTTTCTCCATTGCGTCCTATTTAGTGTCATATTTTCATTTATTTCTAATAAATTAAGATAATTTTTTATACAATAAACCCAAACCTTCTTAGGTCTACCTTTGTCTTTCTTAACATAAGTTGAATCTAAAACATCTACTCTCCTAATCGGATCACCGGATGGTTGGCGTTTAATGTGACCAAACTATCTAAAACGACTCTCTAATTTTGTCGTCACTGGAGCTACACCAACCCTATCACGGATAAATTCATTTCGCATTTTGTCTCTAAGTGCAAAACCACCCATCCACCTAATCATTCTCATCTCTGCAACACTTAACTTAGTATTATGCTTCTCTTTTAAAGGCCAACATTCAGCGCTATAGAGCTTTGTAGGTCTCACCATCTTATAAAATTTTCCTTTCAGTCTAAGCGGTACTTTTCTATCACACAAAAGGCCCGAAGCATTCACCACTTCAACCAACCAACTTGAATTCTACTATTAACATCCACCCGAAGCATTCCTCCACTTCAACCAACCAACTTGAATTCTATTATTAACATCCCCATCTATGGCCCGAAGCATTCCTCCACTTCAACCAACCAACTTGAATTCTACTAATAGCATCCCCATCTATAATCACCAAACTTCAACCAACCAACTTGAATTCTACTATTAACATCCCCATCTATATCACCATCGCTTTGGAAATAACGGACCCAAGATATCTAAATCGTTCACACCTTTTAATAATTTGATCACCCAAAGTCACCCGTTTTATAAAACTTTCCTTTCAGTCTTAGCGGTACTTTTCTATCACACAAAAGGCCCGAAGCAAAAGCGATACTTTTCTATCACACAAAAGGCCCGAAGCATTCCTCCACTTCAACCAACCAACTTTAATTCTACCATTAGCATCCCCATTTATATCACCATCGAAAATAGGCATTAACGGACAAAAATTATAAAACTGAAATTAAAAAGCGCCTAACCAACCCCATGAAATTAGCACTCTAAAATTCAAATGGATTGACTATATGATCGGACCTATAAAAAAATTTATTGAATTATATTACTCATATAATTACAATAAAATAACTATAAATATCTGAAAGCATTTTATTAGAAAGAAGTTTGGGTAAATTATGTAATGTGCCTTGCGATTTTACTTGAGAGTTAGGGATAGATTTCAACTACATTGATATTTGGTAAGCTGTTATGAAATAATATTTTATATCCTATTCCAATCATGAAAGATAAAGCCATTGCCCTTTCTTCCATAACTTCCAATTTAATTACTCAATGGTTCATGTAGTGATATCTTGACGGTCAAACAATTCATTTCCAACATATTTAGAGTTAGCTTCCACCCATATCCTATCATGANATTAGATAGATTTCAACTACATTGATATTTGCTAAGCTGCTTATGAAATAATATTTTATATCCTATTCCAATCATGAATGATAAAGCCATTGCCCTTTCTTCCATAACTTCCAATTTAATTACTCAATGGTTCATGTGGTGATATCTTGACGGTCAAACAATTCATTTCCAACATATTTAGAGTTAGCTTCCACCCATATCCTATCATGACAAAGATTCACTATTAGCCCGTTTTCATTCAACCACCAGGTTGATTGATGTTGCCATCACTCATATAATAGTGGTTGACTCCTCATGAATATATCGGTATTTCATGGTAAAAATTAAAAGATTTAATTCACCATGGCATCACTACCATAGTCCGCTCTCCATAAATAATTCTGGAGAGGCTTTACCCCTTAGCTNACGTTTTCATTCAACCACCTGGTTGATTGATGTTGCCATCACTCATATAATAGTGGTTGACTCCTCATGAACATATCGGTATTTCATTGTAAAAATTAAAAGAGTTAATTCACCATGGCATCACTACCATAGTCCGCTCTCCATAAATAATTCTGGAGAGGCTTTACCCCTTAGCTTGCATCCCATCCCTGCCACTTTTCATCTTTTAACATTTTGGTGCTAGAGCTAAAGGAAATCCATCTCACTGAATCTAAAAAAAGCTTGGTGACATCTTTCCTTCTGCAATGATTAACTCTTATTTTGATTTTAATATATCATTGGCTACTTTTTATTTACACTTTAAAACTTCTTTTCTTGATCTCCTTTCAAAAACTTGAGGTATGTGATCTCATGTGTTACTCCTTAATTTAGTAATCTAAAGTAACCTTTTTTAAAAAATTATTGAATTGAAATATTTTTTTCTTGCCATCAAAAAGAATTATCCCATCTATTTTAATGTTTTAGTCACACTTTTCATCTTTTATCATTTTGGAGCTAGATCCAAAGTAAATCTATCTCACTGACTGTGAAAATAGCTTGGTGTCTTCTTTCTATTTTTCAAGGATTATTTCTTATTTTAATTTTAATTTCTCATTAGCTACTTTTTATTTACACTTTAAAACTCGTTTTCTTCTCTTTTCAAGANTTTCACTGACTGTGAAAATAGCTTGGTGTCTTCTTTCTATTTTTCAAGGATTATTTCATATTTTAATTTTAATTTCTCATTAGCTACTTTTTATTTACACTTTAAAACTCGTTTTCTTCTCTTTTCAAGAACTTAAGGTATGTGACATCTTATGTTACTCCTTAGTTTGGTAATCTTAAGCAACCTTTTTAAAAAAATTATTAAATTAAATATTTTTTCTTGAGATAAGAAGGAAATATCCCTCCCATTTTAAATTTTAGTAGCATTTCGCTTTCTGACTTAATTTTATTTTAATAAATAAAATTCAATTTATTTTTAATCAAGATCAAGGCATCTACTGGTTTAAGCGAATCCACAATCAAAAAATTCTTGAAGAATGGGGGAGTAAATATAGAATAAGGATACAAATTTCCAGGAAACTTATCTTTGAAGAAGAAAAAAAATTCATTCATTTTCATTATTCTATGAGCTTTCCAAGGGAAAAGAAGATTTTAAATTATATTCAGAGGCTTATGTTGTAATAAAAAAAGTGGCATTATTGTCTTCATCGAANGATATAGAATAAGGATACAAATTTCCAGGAAACTTATCTTTGAAAAAGAAAAAAAATTCATTCATTATCATTATTCTATGAGCTTTCCAAAGCAAAAGAAGATTTTAAATTATATTCAGAGGCTTATGTTGTAATAAAAAAAGTGGCATTATTGTCTTCATCGAATTGGCATGAAAATTTCATGTTTTTTATAACAATTACAAGAGTGGCCCAGCCTACCAAGAGGAAGCCAAAGCAACTTTAACATTTATTTCTCTCTCATACATAATAGGTGGCACATCCTTCGAGTTCAAATTCAAGTTGGAGCACATCCATGTAATAAAATTCAATCAAAACTTGAAGGCTTAAATTAATGAGTTGTACAAAAAGAATATTATTGGGAAAAAGTTCAAATTCAAATTATGATTTCTCCATGCATGCAATGTTCAACTAAACAAGTATTTACTCAAAAAAGTGTTCCATAAAAGAAATATAATTGAATGAAATTCAAATTCAAGTAAAAAAATATATGGNATATTATTGGGAAAAAATTCAAATTCAAATTATAACTTCTCCATGCATGCAATGTTCAACTAAACAAGTCTTTACTCAAAAAAGTGTTCCATAAAAGAAATATAATTGAATGAAATTCAAATTCAAGTAAAAAAATATATGGATAACCCCATGACATAAGCATTTTAAACTTCAAATGTAAACAGTAAAAGATTTGACTTATAAATTATTTGTCTATTTTTTATTTGTTATGTTAATAGAGTAATTACCATTAAATGGTTATAAGTTGTATAAGAAAATAAATAGGAAAAATCTATAAGATGCCTTTGCGTTTTGCATAGAAGTATAGGTGATTCTCTTTTATATGTCACTTTTAATGAGTTGTCCATGACATTGTATATTATATATTAGGATGATTTACATACAAACGACAAACTCTTATTTACGCATCTAATATCTGAACTTTAATATTTACATCAAAATTGGTACTATTAACAACTTTTTTAAGTGAAATGCATCTTTCAATACATATATTTTGATGTGAAGATGACACTATAGTAGTGTACATAAAAAAACCGATCTTTAGGTTTTAGATATTTAAATACAAAAGAATTGTGTAATATCCATGTAAAATTCTATTTATATTTTGATTTAAAGATGAATGAAGAATGCAAATCTCTCTCTTGATTCTCCACAAAATAATTTCTTACCTATTGTCCCCAATATCAGCAAAGCCAATATCACTCTTAACATGCCATCATTCAATCACATATTAGTTGATGCTTTCTTCATCCTTATAATGGGCGAATTGATCGTTTAAAAATATTTAGGTAAACTATATTCATAATATAATTAGTATGAATTCACTCCATAAATCCACTTCCATAAATAAACGTGGTGANTTGGGCGAATTGATCGTTTAAAAATATTTTGGTAAACTATATTCATAATATAATTAGTATGAATTCACTCCATAAATCCACTTCCATAAATAAACGTGGTGAAGCATCTTCCGCTCGCCTTCACATATACCAACAACACCTTCCTTGGCTTATCATTGGTATTGTCACCTTCTGACCCCCGCCACCACCTTCTATCTCTTAATAATCAGTCATGTATAAAACTTCAAAATAAGCTAGAAACATTGTTATTTGCAGAACTAATAAGTACCAAAACTTTTAGAGAGTTCAAAAGTTACTCGCCTTTGTACCTTCCAGTTGGCTAATATGCTCAATTATTGTAAGTGCATCAGCCATTATCTGACAAGGGTGGTTGTAGTCAGTCAGACCATTCACNGACTTTTAGAGAGTTCAAAAGTTACTCGCCTTTGTACCTTCCAGTTGGCCAATATGCTCAATTATTGTAAGTGCATCAGCCATTATCTGACAAGGGTGGTTGTAGTCAGTCAGACCATTCACAACAGGGACTGAAGCAAACTTTCCAAGGTCTAGAATATCCTGCATTTACATGTGAAAAATACACATGCTAAAGCATAATATTGTCGAACGTACAGCCAAAAACTAAAATAATGAAACAAAAAAAATTGGTCCAAACAATAGAATAATGAAAGAAAACAAATGGCCAGTTGAAGTGCTGGATTATCATCCAGAAACTAAGCTTCATATTCACATGTGATGGAAATCTGCACAACTCTGTATGATATGGTTGCAAATATACATACGAAGGCTTTGTAGTTCATTTTAAACAATTTAGTGCTACTACAATACATAAAAAGAATTCACTGGTAGATAAACATCCATTTAATATTTTATTGCAAGAAGCATCTAGCATTTTAAATAGATAAATGAAAAACTATAATAAGCATAGAAGAGAATGACAGAAAAATAATAATAAGCTTAAACAAAATTTTGAGAAGCAATCTGTAACGAGTGAATTTGCAAATTCTATAACATTTGTTATTGTTTCAATACTTTTGGATCATTTACAATCTGTAAAAAAGAAGATACAGAAACTATTTGATGCATTATATCCATGACGAATTTTATTATTTGATTCACTTTTTTTTCTTTAATGTTAGCAATTTGACATTATTTAGTAGTTGGTTTTGATATTTTGGATATAATATGGTTATGTGACTGAGTCCATCAAGGTCAACAAAAGAAAAGGCACGCAATGTGCATTGGAAAAATGGCTCAAGCTATATGAACAAGCAAAGAGATAATAATTAATTTCCGAAGGTGTTATCCCTATGTATAATAGCAAAATGCCCATGCATGAAGACCCGCAAATGCAGACCCCAACCTCCACATTTCAAGTAACCTTGTAAGGTGCCACCTCCTCCACCTTGTTAGGACTGCTACCACTCCTTTTCTTCTCTTTGTTTTGAGGTTTTTAATGTACGTAATGGTCTTAAAGTTGTAAGAACTTCTTCAAGGAAGAATTCTAGCAAAACTAAATTTAGAAAAAATATTCTTTGAGAAATCAGCAAGGTAGTTTGATTCTTGAGGTTGTTAGTTCGGTGACTTCAACCTATCTTTTTTCTTTGTTAAGTATATGAAGTTGATATTTGCTTTTATTATCTCAAGTATTTTGCGGTAATTTCACTCCCTCACACCTTCCATCANGGTTGTAAGAACTTCTTCAAGGAAGAATTCTAGCAAAACTAAATTGAGAAAAAATAATCTTTGAGAAATCAGCAAGGTAGTTTGATTCTTGAGGTTGTTAGTTTGGTGACTTCAACCTATCTTTTTTCTTTGTTAAGCATATGAAGTTGATATTTGCTTTTATTATCTCAAGTATTTTGCGGTAATTTCACTCCCTCACACCTTCCATCACCCTTTTCCCAACCTCATTCAAAACTAGACAAGGCACCAACTTGGGTGTGCCTTGAAATGTACCATGCTAAAATTAGGGCTGTCAAAAAAGCTCGTTGTTCGCGAACAGTTCGTGTTCGATTCGTGAAGCAGATCGTGTTCGGTNGCTCTACTGCTAAAACACTATTATTGCCGGTTACCTAGATGGAAAGCGAAAAGTGAGGGTTAAGTTTGATAGTTGGCTGTCAACATAAAAATTAGCAAAAAATTATAACATGTATCATTTAAATTATTGTGTAAATGTTAGAACGTCCCATGAAAACGACGTATTGTATGATCTGAATATAGTGAAAAGTGCGCAAGGGCCGTTAAATCGACGCTCGGGTGTGGCATTAAGTAAGGCAGAGTTCCCACATTATGGATGAATGTGGGCGAAGAAATTAGTCCATGAAACTAATATTAGAATATGAACTTAGAATATAGATACTCTCATAGGTAAATTAATAGAATTAGTAAAAATTGTGGTTCAAGGAAAGATAAATATCTTATGCAATCAAGAAACTAAATATGTCCGAGAAAAGACCAGGGAGATTAATATCTTTGGTTTTAAATTTTGGTATTCAGGTAGGAGTCATACTATGAATGATGTTGGTGTAATTATAGATAAGAGTTTGAAAAATAATATTGTAAAAGCTAAAAGAATTGGAGATAAAATTATAGCCCTAAAAGATGTTGTTGATACTAAGATTTTTAATGTTATAAGTGCTTATGCAACCCAATTAGATTTAGATATGTGTTTAAAAAAAAATCCTGGAATGATTTAAAAGAATTAATACAAGGGATACCTTTTGAAGAAAATTTTTTTATTGTATAAGATTTAAATGGACATGTTGGTAGAGTGGTGGATGATTTTAAAATTAATCATGGTCATAGCAATTTTGAAGTGACTATTGAATGACGTATTCATATTGGATTTTTCCTTAGCTTAGGATTTTGTTATTGCCAATACTTTATTTAAGAGAAGAGATGAGAGCATATTATTACTTAAATGAATGGATCCAATAAAATATAAATTATTACATGTATCATTTAAATCATTGTGTATATGTTAGGGTGTCTCATGCAAATGACATGTTATATGATCTATATACCGTGAAAAGTGTGCAAGGGCCACTACATTGGTGCTCGGATGTTGTGTTAAATAAGACCAAGTTTCCACATTATGGATGGATGTGGACAAAGAAGTTTGACCATGAAACAAANCTACCGTGAAAAGTGTGCAAGGGCCACTACATTGGTGCTCGGGTGTTGTGTTAAATAAGACCAAGTTTCCACATTATGGATGGATGTGGACAAAGAAGTTTGACCATGAAACAAATATTAGGATATGAACTTCATATATAGGTATGCTCATAGGTAAATTAATAAAAAAAGTATAAATTATAGTTCAAGAGAAGAAAAAAATCTTATGCAATCAACAAAATAATATGTTGGGGAAAAGACAAGGGAGATTAAATATTTAGGTAAGAGTTATAGTAGAAATGATGTAGGTGTAATTATAGATAAAAGTTTGAAAGACAAAATCATAAAAGTTAATAGAATTTGAGATAGAATTATAGCCCTAAAGATTGTTATTAATACTAAGATTTTTAATATTATAAGTGTTTCTGCTCCTATATATATATATATATAGATATATATATATATATATATATATGTTTTAAAAAATATTTTGGAATGACCTACAAGAATTAATATAAGGGATACCTNGAGTTTGAAAGACAAAATCATAAAAGTTAATAGAATTGGAGATAAAATTATATACCTAAAGATTGTTGTTAATACTAAGATTTTTAATATTATAAGATTTTATGCTCCTCAAGTAGATATATATATATATATATGTTTTAAAAAATATTTTGGAATGACCTACAAGAATTAATATAAGGGATACCTTTTGAAGAAAAAAATTTATTGGATAAGATTTAAGTGGACATGTTAATAGTGGTAGAAAAATTCAAAATTATTCATGGTGGCTACGACTTTGAAGTGACTAATAACTAACATAGAGTCATTGGATTTTTCCTCAACTTGTATTTGTTTTATTGCTAATACTTTATTAAAAAAAAGGAGTATATTATTACTTATAAGAATGAACCAAATAATTATAAATTAATTATTTTCTCATGAAAAAAAATCGTGGATATATTAAAGATTAAAAGATAATTTTATCAAATTTAAATATTCAATATTGATTATTAGTTTTAAATTTTAAGATGAAGGGTTGGAAGATAAAAACTATAATGAAATATTGNTAAAAAAAATGAGTATATTATTACTTATAAGAATGAACAAATAATTATAAATTAATTATTTTCTCATGAAAAAAAATCGTGGATATATTTAAGATTATAAGATAATTTTATCAAATTTAAGTATTCAATATTGATTATTAGTTTTAAATTTTAAGATGAAGGGTTGGAAGATAAAAACTATAATGAAATATTGTCATAGATTTAGATGGGGTCATTTAAAAGACAAATAAAATTATTTTTATGAGTAAACTTCAAAATATTAAGATTTAAGATATTGATAAAGAAGCTAATGTTATGTGGATTAAAATAACAAACACTATTAAATAAGATGCAAAAGATATACTTGGAGAATCAAAAGAAAAAACTTTTATANTTAAAATTATTTTTATGTTTAAACTTCAAAATATTAAGATTTAAGATATTGATAAAGAAGCTAATGTTATGTGAATTAAAATAACAAACACTATTAAATAAGATGCAAAAGATATACTTGGAGAATCAAAAGAAAAAACTTTTATAAATAAAAATTAATGGTGGTAGAATAATAATGTGAAAAGAAAGGATAAAATATTAAAAATTGTTATAAAAATTGGTTTAAAAGTAAAAGCTTAAAAACCTGGGAGAANGAAAGGATAAAATATTAAAAATTGTTATAAAAATTGGTTTAAAAGTAAAAGCTTAAAAACCTGGGAGAAATATAAAATGGTCCATAAAGAATCCAAGAAAACAATTTGTGATGCTAAAAATTATGCTTCTAGTGAATTTTATAATAAATTAGATACTAAATAGGTTCAACAATATATGAATAAGCTAGTCAAACAAAAAGATAAGTAAAAATTTAGTTCATGTGTATTAAGACTGAAAATCAAAAAAATATTTTTTTTAGATGAAGATATTCAACATATGTGAGCGAGATATTTTGATAAACTATTCAATGAAGATTTTGGAATACAATCAACCTTAGTCATCTTAATAAAGTTAATAATAATTTTTTTATCACCTCAATAGTAAAATAGAAGTCGAGGAGATTTTAGAGAAAATGAAGGGTGCTAAATCATAACCTAATGGTATCCCNTGAGATATTTTGATAAACTATTTAATGAAGATTTTGGAATACAATCAACCTTAGTCATCTTAATATCGTTAATAATAATTTTTTTTATCACCGCAATAGTAAAATAGAAGTCGAGGAGATTTTAGAGAAAATGAAGGGTGCTAAATCATAACCTAATGGTATCCCAATAAAAGTGAAAATGTTTAGAAAACTTGGGAATTTCTTAGCTTAATAAAATTTTTTATATGTATTTTAAAAATTAAAAAGATGTCTGCGGAGTGAAGGAAGAGTACCATGATCCATAGTTTTAAGAGTAAAGAGGATGCACAAGAGTGCAAATTATAGAAGAATTAATTTAATGTCTCAATAAATTTGGATTTATGACGGGCAAGTCTACTTTGGAAGCTATTCATTTATTGAGATTTAATGGAGAAGTACAGAAATAATGAGGATCTACTATGATTTTTGTTGATTTAGAAAAAACTTATGATAAGATTCTAAGAGAAGTTCTTTAAAGAGTTCTCAAAAAGATAAGTGTTGATATGACATATTCAAATCATGAATAGGATATCACAATTCATGTAGAANGGGAGTGAAGGAAGAGTACCATGATCCATAGTTTTAAGAGTAAAGAGGATGCACAAGAGTGTGCAAATTATAGAAGAATTAATTTAATGTCTCAATAAATTTGGATTTATGACGGGCAAGTCTACTTTGGAAGCTATTCATTTATTGAGATTTAATGGAGAAGTACAGAAATAATGAGGATCTACTATGATTTTTGTTGATTTAGAAAAAACTTATGATAAGATTCTAAGAGAAGTTCTTTAGAGAGTTCTCAAAAAGATAAGTGTTGATATGACATATTCAAATCATGAATAGGATATCACAATTCATGTAGAAAAATTTCACAAATATCTATAAAACAAGGCATGTTTATTTCTATTAAAGATGGTAGAGGATTACAAGTTGGTCAAATAGCACAAGTGATGAGTTAGTGGTGCCAACAAGTTTTTGGATTAGATTGCAATGGCGGAGAAAATTCAATACGATGGCAAAGAGGCCACACATGAACATATTGAAATTAATCACCCTAATTTGTGATTAATGCTCTCCACCATATTGCAATGCTATCCTCTATTTGTCACCGTCGCTTAAGAGTTAAAATATTCGAGCTTAATTATCCTTTATGAGGTATATGCGATCCTTTAAGGATGAACCTATGGGGCAACTTAAGCTTATTTAAGATGTGCTTGGTTAAAATTTTGGTTCTAATATCTTTGAATATTGAAATGAAAAGATCTAATATATAAGCACCAACAATTGAATGANAAATTTTATTTCGTTTCATAAATAAGAATCATACAATTGATACAATTGAAGGAAATAAAAAAATAACTGAAAGAAACTTTAATAATAATGGTGAAAAAGCAACCCAAACTATGAAAAAAAATATAATAACTAAAATGAAACAAAAAATAACAAAAAAAATTTAAAACTGGTAAGTCAGCTTCGGCATAGATAATCCT
The DNA here is from genome assembly GCA_002079205.1 of Phalaenopsis hybrid cultivar. Taxonomy (NCBI): domain Eukaryota; kingdom Viridiplantae; phylum Streptophyta; class Magnoliopsida; order Asparagales; family Orchidaceae; genus Phalaenopsis; species Phalaenopsis hybrid cultivar. The sequence goes on from JXCR01121757.1 coordinate 203,858, forward strand.
GCAATTGGCTGAAAAGACCTGCTATATAAAAATATTAACAGGTGGGTTTGACCAATCAAACTCAGTAAATAACAACTCATTATTAAAATATAAAAGGTAAGAAATGCAATTTAAAAGACAAAAAGGTATAACTTATTATATGCATAATAAAATTCGCAGACCAATCAAACTCAGTAAATAACAGCTCATTATTAAAANGTCGAAGAATTCGAACAATTCGAACAATTCGAACAATTCGAACAATTCGAACAATTCGAACAATTCGAACATTTTCGAACCGAACACGAACTGACTATTCACGAACAATTTCGAACACGAGCCTATTTCAAACAAACTATATTTCAAACGAACCGAACACGAACACGACCGCTGTTCGTTCGTGTTCGGTTCGTTTACACCCCTACCTAAAATGCTCTACTGCTAAAACACTATTATTGCCGGGTACCTAGCTGGAAAGAGAAAAGTGAAGGGTTAAGTTTGATAGTTGGCTGTCAACATAAAAATTAGCAAAAAATTATAACATGTATCATTTAAATTATTGTGTAAATGTTAGAGCGTCTCATGAAAACGACGTATTGTATGATCTGAATATAGTGAAAAGTGCGCAATGGCCGTTAAATCGACGCTCGGGTGTGGCGTTAAATAAGGCAGAGTTCCCACATTATGGATGAATGTGGGCGAAGAAATTAGTCCATGAAACTAATATTAGAATATGAACTTAGAATATAGATACTCTCATAGGTAAATTAATAGAATTAGTAAAAATTGTGGTTCAAGGAAAGATAAATATCTTATGCAATCAAGAAACTAAATATGTTGGAGAAAAGACCAGGGAGATTAATATCTTTGGTTTTAAATTTTGGTATTCAGGTAGGAGCCATACTATGAATGATGTTGGTGTAATTATAGATAAGAGTTTGAAAAATAATATTGTAAAAGCTAATAGAATTGGAGATAAAATTATAGCCCTAAAAGATGTTGTTGATACCAAGATTTTTAATGTTATAAGTGCTTATGCAACCCAATTAGATTTAGATATGTGTTTAAAAAAAAATCTTGGAATGATTTAGAAGAATTAATACAAGGGATACCTTTTGAAGAAAATTTTTTTATTGTATAAGATTTAAATGGACATGTTGGTAGANGCCACACATGAACATATTGAAATTAATCACCCTAATTTGTGATTAATGCTCTCCACCATATTGCAATGCTATCCTCTATTTGTCACCGTCGCTTAAGAGTTAAAATATTCGAGCTTAATTATCCTTTATGAGGTATATGCGATCCTTTAAGGATGAACCTATGGGGCAACTTAAGCTTATTTAAGATGTGCTTGGTTAAAATTTTGGTTCTAATATCTTTGAATATTGAAATGAAAAGATCTAATATATAAGCACCAACAATTGAATGACAGCTTTTAAAGTGCAGGAAAATTTTCCTATAGATGACAACAAACTTTTTTGTGCTATAAAATTTTAAATGGTAGAGAAAAATCAAGTTAACCACCACATACAAATAAAAGTGNAAGCTTTTAAAGTGCAGGACAATTTTCCTATAGATGACAATAAACTTTTTTGTGCTATAAAATTTTAAATGGTAGAGAAAAATCAAGTTAACCACCACATACAAATAAAAGTGATATTAAATAATAAGATTTTTAAATAAAAATTTAAAGAGAGAAAACCACAAGATCACAATCAAAATAGTCCACTATATAATTGATATTACAAAGCTTCATTCTTCTCCTCAAATAGAGAAGACAATATTAGAAAACTATGAATATTTGCTTATCCTTTAGTTGTTATAACATGGGTAGTTGGTCGACATCAATTAAGTGACAATGATTAGATCATTGTCCGGAGATAATAATTGGATTATAACAGGCATGTGATATTACTTAATGTATAACAACTGCTAAAAGTGGTGAGCGATGATTATTGATAGTCATTAGCTTACAAATCTCTTCACAAGCTCCCCCATCCCCATCACCCTTTGTTGATAATTATTAACTTCCAAATCTCTTCACAAATTTATATTTCACTCNATACTTAATGTATAACAACTGCTAAAAGTGGTGAGCGATGATTATTGATAGTCATTAGCTTCCAAATCTCTTCACAAGTTCATAGTTCACTCTCAACTCCCCCATCCCCATCACCCTTTGTTGATAATTATTAACTTCCAAATCTCTTCACAAATTTATATTTCACTCTCAACTCCACCGTTACAACACAAAGATGCCTCGATGTTTAAAAGTTCAACTTCATTCTACTAAAAGGGGTTTCATAAGCTCCCCTTCTTAAGGAACCAACATCCTCACCAGTTCTCCTAACTTAGAATCATCCACCAGGCAAACATTTTTATCTTCAGATTGGTGTAATGCTTTGATACCATTTGTAACAGCCCAAAATCTCACCCATCAAGGTATTGTCTGCTTTGGCCTAATGATATCATCATTTTGCCCCGTTATTGTAGCTTCCCAAAAAGCTCACTCATCATAGGAGTACTCCCATGCTAGCATGCTTAACTTTAAAATTTCAAACAAAATTTCACCGTTACACTGTCTCGACGTATAAGATTTCAACTTCATTCTATTTAAGAGGTTAGGAACGATATAGAGAAGATTAGCATGGCCCCTACTCAAGGATGACACGCAGAAATCAAGAAATAATGTCACGCCAGGGTCTTGAAGGCGGTACACCCCGGCGATGTACGACATGATGAAAGGATTCTAACATGTTTTATATTCTCAAAAGAAAGAATTATATGGAAACAATAGTGAAAATAGGCAAGAAAATATAAATTTTATTTCGTTTCATAAATAAGAATCATACAATTGATACAATTGAAGGAAATAAAAAAATAACTGAAAGAAACTTTAATAANGACATTTTTATCTTCAGATTGGTGTAATACTTTGATACCATTTGTAACAGCCCAAACTCTCACCCATCAAGGTATTGTCTGCTTTGGCCTAATGATATCATCATTTTGCCCCGTTATTGTAGCTTCCCAAAAAGCTCACTCATCATAGGAGTACTCCCATGCTAGCATGCTTAACTTTAAAATTTCAAACAAAATTTCACCGTTACACTGTCTCGACGTATAAGATTTCAACTTCATTCTATTTAAGAGGTTAGGAACGATAAAAATGGAACGATATAGAGAAGATTAACATGGCCCCTACTCAAGGATGACACGTAGAAATCAAGAAATAATGTCACGCCAGGGTCCTGAAGGCGGTACACCCCGGCGATGTACGGCATGATGAAAGGATTCTAACATGTTTTATATTCTCAAAAGAAAGAATTATTTGGAAACAATAGTGAAAATAGGCAAGAAAATATAAATTTTATTTCATTACATAAATAAGAATCATACAATTGATACAATTGAAGGAAATAAAAAAATAACTGAAAGAAACTTTAATAATAATGGTGAAAAAGCAACCCAAACTATGAAAAAAAATATAATAACTAAAATGAAACAAAAAATAACAAAAAAAATTTAAAACTGGTAAGTCAGCTTCGGCATAGATAATCCTGCAATTGGCTGAAAAGACCTGCTATATAAAAATATTAACAGGTGGGTTTGACCAATCAAACTCAGTAAATAACAGCTCATTATTAAAATATAAAAGGTAAGAAATGCAATTTAAAAGACAAAAATGTATAACTTATTATATGCATAATAAAATTCGCAGACCAATCAAACTCAGTAAATAACAGCTCATTATTAAAATATAAAAGATGAGGAATTGTGGAATGCAATATAAACAAAAAATAGGTATAATTTATTATATGCATGATAAAATTTGCAAAAAGAATTATCACATACTTATGATCATGAATAAGAGTGATTTGAACACATGCACTTTCATATAAATATTTATATAAATATAATTATAGTTATATATAGTTGTTTTCTACGATACCATGAACAAATAAAGGTAAGCATCAAACTCATGAAATCTACTGATATGATATTAATTTACATGTAATTTTAGAAAGGTAAAGTGCAAGAAAAAGATAAAATTATGATTGCATGATTTAATCAAATATGCAACAAAAATTTTGCAGCAATAAAACAAGGCATCTAATTATTTCATTATAAGCAACAAATAAATCCTATAAAAAATGCAAAAAAAAAATACATGAAGTAAAATGGGCAGAACCGGCAATCCTAGAAGGTAATTATAAATTTGGTACAAATAATAAGGATTAATGCCCCTAACGACAAAAGGCACGTTAATACTCTANGTTATGATCATGAATAAGAGTGATTTGAACACATGCACTTTCATATAAATATTTATATATATATAATTATAGTTATATATAGTTGTTTTCTACGATACCATGAACAAATAAAGGTAGGCACCAATCTCATGAAATCTGCTGATATGATATTAATTTACATGTAATTTTAGAAAGGTAAAGTGCAAGAAAAAGATAAAATTATGATTGCATGATTTAATCAAATATGCAACAAAAATTTTGCAGCAATAAAACAAGGCATCTAATTATTTCATTATAAGCAACAAATAAATCCTATAACAAATGCAAAAAAAAATACATGAAGTAAAATGGGCAGAACAGGCAATCCTACAAGGTAATTATAAATTTGGTACAAATAATAAGGATTAATGCCCCTAACGACAAAAGGCACGTTAATACTCTAATAAATAAAACTTACTGAGTTTAATTGGTCAAACCCAAACTCACTCGTTAATATTTATATCTAAGAGATTCTATTCAGCTACCTGCAGCACCATCTATGTTGGAGCAAACTTTCTAGTTTTAGATTTCTTTTGTGTACTTTTTTAATTTTGTTTTAGCATTTGTATTTTCCTTTCTGGGTCTGAGTAATTATTTTTATTGTTATTTCAGTTTCTTTCAAATATTTCTTTATTTTCTTTAGTTGTATGACTCTTGTTTATAAAATGAAATAAAATATCTTTTTTTAATTATTTTTATCAGTGTTTCTGTACAATTCTTTCTTTTGAGAACACAAAACAGGTTAACATCTTTTTATTATGTCATGCATTGTTGATGTGTAACGTCTTCTAGACCCGAGATGTGGCAGAGTAGTATCTAAGCATTACACCCGTTTGAAGATAGAAATGTATGTTAGGTTGATGATTATGGGTTAAAGGAGCTGAAGAGGACGTCNTTCCTTGTTTTGTGGGAGTGGTGGAGGATGGTGGTTTGAATACTTTTAGCAGTTGATTTAGCTTTCTTTTGATGGCTTATATCACGGGGGAATGAAGTAGGGTCACGTTATTGGAACCTTCCTTAGCCTAGCATCCATCATTTGGTGGTCGGCCAAATTGAATAAGCCAAGCTAGGAAGATCACTTGCATGTCTCATGCCATTGGAATATTAATAAATATCCTCCAATCCAATACAANCGTAGATACATCACAAATATAAATAGATCCCTACTGATAATTAAATTATCCTTCTCAAAAAGAAAAAAAAAATTGACTCACTAACTAGGATATCATATAGTGGGTGTTATGGTGCAAGTATATCTTCCTGCTCGGGAGAGGTAAGCTCAATATTCACAACANTGTAGATACATCACAAATATAAATAGATCCCTACTGATAATTAAATTATCCTTCTTAAAAAAAAAAAAAAAAAAAATTGACTCACTAACTAGTATATCATATAGTGGGTGTTATGGTGCAAGTATATCTTCCTGCTCGGGAGAGGTAAGCTCAATATTCACAACAAATAGAATTTGATCATTAGAGTAAATCTTCCACAGGGAAACTGGATTATAAGAGAGTAAATCGTCCAAAGTTGTGGAAACACAAATCAAAAAATGAATTCCAAGGTAGGAAGAAGTGGTTATAGTCGATTGCAAGAGAAGTGAGCTAGAAGATGCCTTGTAAAGTGGAGCACCATTCCTTGTTTTGTGGGAGTGGTGGAGGATGGTGGTTTGAATACTTTTAGCAGTTGATTTAGCTTTCTTTTGATGGCTTATATCACGGGGGAATGAAGTAGGGTCACGTTATTGGAACCTTCCTTAGCCTAGCATCCATCATTTGGTGGTCGGCCAAATTGAATAAGCCAAGCTAGGAAGATCACTTGCATGTCTCATGCCATTGGAATATTAATAAATATCCTCCAATCCAATACAACAACATAAAGTGTACTTAATAAACCACCTAAATCTACTGATTACAACTATAACACACTTGATTTTATGATAATGACAAATCATCATGAAAAATGTTGTGGATCCATACATCACAATCACTGCATAAAGTCTAAACTATTTAAAAAGCAATAATATAGAAAATGTTTTAAATGTTTTTTTTTTTATATGACTCCCTTGATGTGGGACATCATTTATCTTTCTGGTAACTAGAGTATCCAATATATCAAAATAATGAGCATATCATTGTATCACTAAATGATCTAAAGAAGACAGCACAGCCACAAGAAATACAAATCCAAACAATTTTCACATTTTTTTACTAGTAATAATGATAATAAAATACTAATCAAAAAGGAATTTGAATGTTTAAATAACCTTACTATAAAAATAAGGAAGGAAACAAGATTTTCTTGCTTTATGAATTATAAAAGCATAACGATTAAACGCTGAATCTTAAAGAGATCTAATTCAATCAAAAGTTGGAAGAGCCATGGTGTTGAGAAGTTTCAACTTATAGGAAAATTTTATATGCCAAGAAATTGACAGAGGAATCNAAAGGAAACAAGATTTTCTTGCTTTATGAATTATACAAGCATAACGATTAAACGATGAATCTTAAAGAGATCTAATTCAATCAAAAGTCGGAAGAGCCATGGTGTTGAGAAGTTTCAACTTATAGGAAAATTTTATATGCCAAGAAATTGACAGAGGAATCATGACATAGTTTACAACTTTACACGCTAAAAAAAAGTCTTTTTATTGTCAATGTATACTTGTAAACATATTACCAATTATATAAAAGAATAAGGTGCATAGTCACAATTTACAATTATCTGTAGTGCGCGCCTCTAGGAGAACGTAGAGTTGTAAATCATTCAAGTGAAGTCAAGTACTATCTTGCTCAAACTTGTTCCATTATTTTTTTATTAANGTCTTTTTATTGTCAATGTATACTTGTAAACATATTACCAATTATTTAAAACAATAAGGTGCATAGTCAAAATTTACAATTATCTGTAGCGCGCGCCTCTAGGAGAAGGTAGAGTTGTAAATCATTCAAGTGAAGTCAAGTACTATCTTGCTCAAACTTGTTCCATTATTTTTTTATTAAGTTCCAAGCCGAGCTTAAACATGATCCAAAATATAAATTCTAGTTCAAGCTTATTCAGTAATTTTTCTATCTAATTCAAATAAAAATGGAGCTTTATTTGAGCCAAACTAAAGATATGTTCATGCCTAATGATTTAAAAACTTACAAAATTATTATTAAGTTTAAATATATTAATGAAATTTAAATAAATTTGTAATAACAAACTATATATAATTGATGATTTTTTAAGTTCAATTTAGAAAAAACGATTTTAATCANAAAACTAAAGATATGTTCATGCCTAATGATTTAAAAACTTACATAATTATTATTAAGTTTAAATATATTAATGAAATTTAATTAAATTTGTAATAACAAACTATATATAATTGATGATTTTTTAAGTTCAATTTAGAAAAAACGATTTTAATCAATATATCTAATTATTTGTTTAATTGTTTGATCATACTTATACCTCATGGCTCATATAATATATAAAAATTTCTTAAGTGTTTATCATATGGAAAATGAATACAGAAGATAAAATAAATTAACAGATAATTAATTAAATGAACATTAAATGATCATTTGATAGAGTTCTTACTAGCTGTTTGATGGCAAATTTATTGAACTTTGTGAATTCAAATTTACTAAATCCTACCAACACCAGGATTTAGTAATTCAGGATTTCAGAAAACTAAAAATATTTTCAAAAAGAAACTAGACTTACTGAATCGATATTTTAAAAGTTGTCATTTTTCCGTATAGCAANTGTCAAAATCACTAATATGAATAAAATCCTTCAATCGTGTTTTTTCTGCAAAAATTTGGAAACAAAGCTCCAAAGTTAAATCATACAATTTCTCCCAAGAAAAAACCCATGTAAGTGCATATATGTGTTATACTTCCATTGTGTTGAATTGCATTATATTTATGAACAAATAACTTGGCATTTACATAAAGCCAAAACAAAATGAGTAAATCTAGAACTTTAGCACAAGTGATAAACTTATATTCATTCAAAGAAATTGCATCAAAAAATATCCTTTGAAAAAAAGAAGATTCCTAAACTCATATCCAATTCATGGAACCCATAAGATTTCGAAACTCGAATCCAATTCATGGAATCCATACAATTTGTTGAGTAGAAAAACTGACTGGCAATGTCTAAAAAAAGAAGCTTTGGCTTTCAAACAATACCAAGAAACTGTATTGCAATCCAAAAACTGCCTATTTTTATTGGGCTTTAACTGTAGCACCCTTAATGCAAATTTACATACAAAACCCAAACAAGCTCAAAAAAAAACGGACAAAGTAGAGGCAACAAGTTTCGATTTTCAATATTCCAAAGAATAAAGATAGAAGAAAAAAAGGAGAAAGAAGTAGCCGCATANAGCCTATTTTTGTTGGGCTTTAACTGTAGCACCCTTAATGCAAATTTACATACAAAACCCAAACAAGCTAAAAAAAAAACGGACAAAGCAGAGACAACAAGTTTCGATTTTCAATATTCCAAAGAATAAAGATAGAAGAAAAAAAGGAGAAAGAAGTAGCCGCATAAAAAACATCAAATAGAAATTACATGTCGGGAATTGGCACACCAAAGAACATATGGCCTCAGGAAAGTACAACTGACCATAGAAAGACAGGAAAACCTGACTTGCACGTAACGGAATTTTAAAATGACTATAAATTATTTCCTGCGTTATAGAAAAGCAAAGCATTAGAAAGCAACAAATCAGGGGCACTAGAATCCCTATTTCTTCTGGGCAAAGACTAGAGAAATGAGATAATATCTGGAAAGGGAAGAGGACGACGTAGCGGAGAACTGAGTAAAGTTACCGCCACTTTCATGAGAAGATAAAATAGGCGACGCAGTAGGAGCTGAGGACCGGCAAGCAATATGGAAACCGGTGCCAACCATTCGGGCGGACGACGACGAAATAGAGGCTCGAAAGACCGATCGAACAGGTTGCCGGCGAAATCGGCCGATAAAGACTGAAGACGACGAAGACAGTGACGCCGACGGAGAGTAGGAACTCAAACGGGAGCCACTGGTGATCGCTGCCGCCATAACTGTGCTCTTCCTCGTGGTTCGGGACGGAGTTTCGAAGTGAACCCGTATGGTACCTTCACTACAAGACCAGCAGAGAGAGAGTTTAGGGTCGGGGCAAGCTCTACATGGTATTTGAGGTGTAATTATTTAAATATAGAATTATGTGTAAATACAGAACAATGTCTGCTGCCTGTATAAATTTCCTAAATTTAAAGTCATTCAATCAATAAAATTTACTTTTAAAATATTATATTCATTTTTAGTATATTCCTTCAATGCTGGATTCAATCACTAGAACAAGCAAAAATACCTCCCCAACCCCACCTCTACAATTAAAAAAAAAAAAACTTACAAATACATTATTGTACAACCAAAAAGTGGCTATCTAGATTATCATAGATCGAACGGCTATGTTCCATCCATTAATAGGAGTTGGTTCTCGTGAGTGGAGCAAAAAAAAATGTCTTCAGCTCAACACGACATACAACTACAAGTGTCAGGAGGTTGAGCACTAGAGGCCAAGCACCAAAAATCGAACCAAAGAGGTCAAGAACCAAAGGCCTTTCACTAGACACTGTGTGCCAGTGGTTGAACACTAGAGATTGAGTGCCAGAAATCGAGCATTAGAAATCGACCAGTCTGAGTCGGATGTTCGCATTAACTTTTGATGTCATACATTTGGGATGTTCACTCAAACTTATGGGACCATATTCTATTCATGTGCAGAATCTCATTACCTAAAGACATCCTTCAAGACTTCCTTATATGTGTTTAGCCAGAAAAGTGGAGTTCTGTTGGGGCGCACCCGTGCCCTAGCCTTGGCGCACCCTCGTCGGTCTTGTGTCTAGTGCCCCTGTGTTAAGGGACCAGCCCACCCACACTTGGTTATGCCTGACGTATTAGATCCAGGTGCCCGCGCCCAAGGACAATGAGCACGGAAAACTACATCAAAGTAATAGCGCCCCTGGGCACAATAGGTGCCCCTGCACCAAGGTTATGACGCCCCTATGCCCGGAGGCTTGGCACTCCCGTGTATGGATTTCCCCGACTTTAGTCTGAGCCAAACTTGGCACCCCCGTGCCAGTCTATTTTTTGCTTCAGTTTTTGTGGACCACCTTGGCCGAATCAAGCCATTAGGGGGCCTATTTCTAGATTTTAAACATGAAAAATGAGGCCATGAAAAGCGTTTAGCCATCAATCTATAATTATGGTCAATTACATGCCTCCATGACACTTGGAAAGGTGGTCATGACTTTAGGAGGGTGGACTTGGGAAAAGCTTTTTCCCTACATCCCTTTTTGGTCTTCTGAGCACTTGAACTTAAAGTGGGTTGAATGGACAGGGTTTGATGTGATTTTCTAGAGTGGACAACATTGAGGAGTACTCGGTGAGGAAAATTTTTGTTCCCTAATTTTCTTCTTCATTTTTCACCTTCTTATTTTTCGTCTTCTTCTTCCACTTCATCTTTTCGTAAGGTGAGTGTGAGAGATTATGTTTTTTAAAGAGTTTCTTTGGAGGAGGCAGTCTTCATCTTCATCCTAGCATAAAAAAAGCTCGAAAAAGCAAAGAGAGTGCATCGCCAGCTATCATGAGGGTGAGACTTCTCTAAAACTTGATTTTTATTTTCCCTTAGAAAGTGTTATAGGTTTTGTGTAAGAGAAATAGGTTTAGGCTGATTTAGAGCAAGTATTTAGGTTAGGAAGTTGTTTTCTTGTGATTCTTACATTTCTTTGAGTGTTTTTCCCAAAACCATAGCCCTTTGACCCATTTTTAAGACTAGATTGTACTAATGTTATTGTTTGCCATGGTATCTTCATTTGGACATTTGAAACCATTTAACCTAGAGAATGAAGAAAAACCATTTGATCTTCATTCACTAGGCTAAGAAGGTTTCTCTTATTGAGAAATCTTTAATAATAAATAATGCAAACGAAGGTAACCATTTTCTTGCCTCGCACAACAAAATGTTGGTAGACTGCTCCATACTTGAGTGTAGATCAAAGAGAGATCATTAGGCAAAACTTGATTTGCAATCAAGTGAGATTAGGTTCATTCTTGCACGTATGCATTTTCGTCTTTGTGACACATAGTATGCGAAGTTATTTTTAGCAATACATGAAAACTTTGTACTTAAAGTTATGTTTGTGATTGCATATCCACGTGCATGCAAAAAATTATATTTGTTATGCCTACATATTTAAAATTAGCATAGAAAATTATTTTTGGTTTAATGCCTTATTATTTTTAAATATGCATTTAGCTTGATGCTAGCATATTTGAATATGCATGTAAATATTTTTGCTTGACGCATATATTCCTAAATTAATTGTGTGTGAAATTACTTGTTTTTGGCGTGCTTATTTTTCGGCATTGGACATGTGTATGAGTCATATTTGACATGCTTGCATACCACATTATGCATTGCTTGTCATTTGAATGAGCATTTTGGTTGCCTCTCGGGCAAGGTATAATCTCCACTAGGGTTTCCTATACCCGATGCAACCAAATTTAACTTCATTTGTGTATGTCATGTGAGTGTAGTTTTACTTACGTTTTCACATACACGCTTAACAATTTCATCATGAGCATATGTCACCATATGTCTGGGATGGATACATGACATATTAAGATGGCTAGCTCATGTAGCACTCGCTCATCTCGTATATCCACAACATGGATCGTAACAACTACTATATGACCCGACCCGCAATTACGCAGATATTTTAGTTATGGCCAAAATTTTGAGCCAATTTATATTTAGCGGCTAGTGAGAAAAAATATAATATTATAAAATTTAGATTAATAGTTTTCTCACTAGGAGTACTACACAAGTATATATATCGTTTCAAGTAATATAGAGTTTTCATTAAAAACCTTAGTATTGATCCCACAGAGAAATTAAAGGAAAGAAGTAAATTTAGGAATCTTAACTATGAAAAACTTTTACTTNTATTGCACAACCAAAAAGTGGCTATCTAGATTATCACAGATCGAACGGCTCTGTTCCATACATTAATAGGAGCTGGTTCTGATGAGTGGAGCAAAAAAAAATGCTTTCAGCTCAACACGACATACAACTAGAAGTGTCAGGAGGTTGAGCACTAGAGGCCAAGCACCGACAATCGAACCCAAGAGGTCAAGAACCAAAGGCCTTTCACTAGAGACTATGCGCCAGAAATCGAGCATTAGAAATCGACCAGTCTGAGTTGGATGTTCGCATTAACTTTTGATGTCATATATTTGGGATGTTCATTCAAACTTATGAGACCATATTCTATTCATGTGCAGAATCTCATTACCTAAAGACATCCTTCAAGAATTCCTTATATGTGTTTAGCCAGAAAAGCGGAGTTCTGCTGGGGCGCACCCGTGCCCTAGCCTTGGCGCACCCTCGTCGGTCTTGTGTCTAGTGCCTCTGCGTTAAGGGACCGGCCCACCCACACTTGGTTGTGCCTGGCGTATTAGAGCCAGGTGACCGCGCCCAAGGACAATGAGCACGGAAAACTACATCAAAGTAATAGCGCCCCTGGGCACAACAGGCGCCCCTGCGCCAAGGTTATGATGCCCCTATGCCCGGAGGCTTGGCACTCCTGTGTATGGATGTTAGCACCCCGACTTTAGTCTGAGCCAAACTTGGCACCCCCGTGCCAGTCTATTTTTTGCTTCAGTTTTTGTGGACCATCTTGGCCGAATCAAGCCATTAGGGGGCCTATTTCTAGATTTTAAACATGAAAAATGAGGCCATGAAAAGCGTTTAGCCATCAATCTATAATTATGGTCAATTACATGCCTCCATGACACTTGGAAAGGTGGTCATGACTTTAGGAGGGTGGACTTGGGAAAAGCTTTTTCCCTACATCCCTTTTTGGTCTTTTGAGCTCTTGAACTTAAAGTGGGTTGAATGGACAGGGTTTGATGTGATTTTCTAGAGTGGAGAGCATTGAGGAGTACTCGGTGAGGAAAATTTTTGCTCCCTGATTTTCTTCTTCATTTTTCACCTTCTTATTTTTCGTCTTCTTCTTCCACTTCATCTTTTCGTAAGGTGAGTGTGAGAGAGTAAGTTTCTTAAAGAGTTTCTTTGGAGGAGGCAGTCTTCATCTTCATCCTAGCATGAAAAAAGCTTGAAAAAGCAAAGAGAGCGCGTCACCAACTATCATGAGGGTGAGACTTCTCTAAAACTTGTTTTTTATTTTATCTTAGAAAGTGTTATAGGTTTTGTGTAAGAGAAATAGGTTTAGGCTGATTTAGAGTAAGTATTTAGGTTAGGAAGTTGTTTTCTTGTGATTCTTACATTTCTTTGAGTGTTTTTCCCAAAACCATAGCCCTTTGACCCATTTTTAAGACTAGATTGTACTAATGTTATTGTTTGCCATGGTATCTTCATTTGGACATTTGAAACCATTTAACCTAGAGAATGAAGAAAAACCATTTGATCTTCATTCACTAGGCTAAGAAGTTTTCTCTTATTGAGAAATCTTTAATAATAAATCATGCAAACGGAGGTAATCATTTTCTTGCCTCGCACAACAAAATGTTGGTAGACTGCTCCATACTTGAGCGTAGATCAAAGAGAGATCATTAGGCAAAACTTGATTTGCAATCAAGTGAGATTAGGTTCATTCTTGCACGTATGCATTTTCATCTTTGTGACACATAGTATGCGAAGTTATTTTTAGCAATACATGAAAACTTTGTATTTAAAGTTATGTTTGTGATTGCATATCCACGTGCATGCAAAAAATTATATTTGTTATGCCTACATATTTAAAATTAGCATAGAAAAATATTTTTGGTTTAATGCCTTATTATTTTTAAATATGCATTTAGCTTGATGCTAGCATATCTGAATATGCATGTAAATATTTTTGCCTGATGCATATATTCCTAAATTAATTGTGTGTGAAATTACTTTTTTTTGGCGTGCTTATTTTTTGGCATTGGACATGTGTATGAGTCATATTTGACATGCTTGCATACCACATTATGCATTGCTTGTCATTTGAATGAGCATTTTGGTTGCCTCTAGGGCAAGGTATAATCTCCACTAGGGTTTCCTATACCCGATGCAACCAAATTTAACATCATTTGTGTATGTCATGTGAGTGTAGCTTTACTTACGTTTTCACATGCACGCTTAACAATTTCATCATGAGCATATGTCACCATATGCCTGGGATGGATACATGACATATTAAGATGGCTAGCTCATGTAGCACTCGCTCATCTCATATATCCACAACATGGATCGTAACAACTAGTATATGACCCGACCCGCAATTACGCAGATATTTTAGTTATCGAGTATGGCCAAAATTTTGAGCCAATTTATATTTAGCGGCTAGTGAGAAAAAAATATAATATTATAAAATTTAGATTAATAGTTTTCTCACTAGGAGTACTACGCAAGTATATATATCGTTTCAAGTAATATAGAGTTTTCTTTAAAAACCTTAATATTGATCCCACAGAGAAATTAAAGGAAAGAAGTAAATTTAGGAATCTTAACTATGAAAAACTTTTACTTAAGACCGCAAAAAATATTTAAAGTTGTTTATGCAATGAAATAAAGTTTACTAATTCGTACAAATGCAAATTAAAAGTAAATGTAGAGTTTTTTGAAAATTCAAGATATATATAAAGAGATTTTTTCTTTGCAAATAATTCATAATCAGTGTATGATTTCAAATGTTTAGAGATTTAAGTGTGGTGTTATGACAAATAGGACCATACTTAATTTTTATCTTTTCCGAGCATAAAGAACTTTGGCGAATCTAAAGTTGATGTTAGCATGTATAGTAGTGATAGGTAGGTTTTAGTATCTCACTCCTAAATTACCCACTGTACCCTCTCTATAGGACCTACCAATCTCTAGACCAAATTGATAAAAGAATCTTGCATGTCATTCTAGAAACATTAATTCTAAGCCCATCAAATATTATCTCCCTATCTATTTGCACTCCCCCATGAACGATTGTCATGACTCTTTCTAAAGTAAAATGTGATACTCACTAGTTAGAGAAATCTTAGCACTCTCGAGTCTTTAAGTTTCTCAAAAAATTTTAACAATACAAGTGGCCAAATTGTGAAGTAAATGAAGGACCGGTGAAAATATCATGACAAATTTTTGAAATAGAAGAAGTTTTAATCAAATCAAAACCACCAGTTGATTACTTCATATTGTAAGGAGAAAGAAGAAAACTACTCAGAACACATGGGTATAACAAAACAAAATACATTTACAAAACATAAATCCAAAGTACAATTTGTGAAGAAAATATACAAATACTTAACTGAATTGTTTCCCCAAGCAATCCTTTAAAGTTTCCTGACTTTTTTAACTCAAATAGACTCTCACAAGACTCACAAAACTCCAGAAATCACAAAGACTCATAAAACCTTACTAAGGTGGCCGCCCACTCTATAGGGTGCCTCCCCTTCTCAAAATGACTCTAAAACTCTCTTTAGACATGTAGAATTAATCTATATATAGCTTCAAAAATCGCTCAGGGTTGCTTTAGACATCTCTTCCAAATTTTGCCTCATTCAATGGATCTTCTAGAAATCGAATCTGGTGTCAAGGTGCCAAAACTGTCATGCCTAGGCGCCAGCCGCTATCTTCATCTGGTGCCTAAGTGCCAGTTCGGCTGGTTTTGACAATTATTTTTTTGTCTGGTCCATTTTGCTCCTTTTTGATGTATTTTTTCTCCTTTTTGCTCTTAATCTCTTTTTCTCGCACGTGTAACCAAAAACACAAAAAATACCTTTCATTAAACCATAATATCTTCAAAAATGGGTATAAAATGTGCATANTTTTGTTTGGTCCATTTTGCTCCTTTTTTATGTATTTTTGCTCTTTTTTGCTCTTAATCTCTTTTTCTCGCACCTGTAACCAAAAACACAAAAAATACCTTTCATTAAACCATAATATCTTCAAAAATGGGTATAAAATGTGCATAAAAAATAGATAATTTTAAAGTGGATCAGTATACAATTTCGTAGTGATAGTTGGGCAATGTGGTTGCTATCACTATACCTAGCATGACTGCAATTCTACATAGACCATAAGTTGCCTTTTTTTAAGCTANGAAATAGATAATTTTAAAGTGGATCAGTATACAATTTTGTAGTGATAGTTGGGCTATGTGGTTGCTATCACTATACCTAGCATGACTGCAATTCTACATAGACCATAAGTTGCCTTTTTTTATGCTATCATTTAACCTCTTATGATTGTACCAAATGAGTAAGTCACATGTTTTTACACATGTGATTAGATATGAGTGTCCACCTAGCATGACACTTGTGTTAAAACCATCATTTTGAAGTTCGAAGTGATTTCTCACACCTCGACAGTGCAGTCACATTGTTTCAAGTTTTCATTTGTGATTGCTTACACCTCGATAGAGCAATCATGGTATGCTAAGTCATGCTGCATTTTGCATGATCATCACCTAGTCTACATTAAAGGCAAATCATTCATATAAGATGAGTAATCTAATGTTGGTCGCAATGCCTTAATAAGCATTGCTCGCAAGGATATCTCAAAGAGCAATGTGAATAATCGCATCATGATCAACACGTGTATGTTTATGTTAAGGTTCTAAGATGTCTAGAATGTGCCACATAGGTTTTACTTTCACTTAGGGGCTATTTCAAATAAATAAAGTCATAATATTACTATTTATCATATTTTAAACCTATATTAAAATNCCTAGCATGACACTTGTGTCAAAACCATCATTTTGAAGTTCGAAGTGATTTCTCACACCTCAATAGTGCAGTCACATTGTTTCAAGTTTTCATTTATGATTGCTTACACCTTGATAGAGCAATCATGGTATGCTAAGTCATCCTGCATTTTGCATGATCATCACCTAGTCTACCTTAAAGGTAAATCATTCATATAAGATGAGTAATCTAATGTTGGTCGCAATGCCTTAATAAGCATTGCTCGCAAGGATATCTCAAAGAGCAATGTGAATTATTGCATCATGATCAACACGTGTATGCTTATGTTAAGGTTCTAAGATTTCTAGCATGTGCCACATAGGTTTTACTTCCACTTAGGGGCTATTTCAAATAAATAAAGTCATAATATTACTATTTATCATATTTTAAACCTATATTAAAATTAAATATCCATAGCTTAGACCATATATAAGGTCAATCTTGTAAAGCATTTTTTTGAACAAAATTGTCATCTTTATTTACATGTATTAGAATTCTTAGATCTTTAGGATTGGACCAAAGATGGTGACCTGATAAAAAACTTGCACTAGCCTCAGTCAAACTTTTTGCATACACATAGATATATGTATTAGGACAACCTTGTTTAGATACTTGCTAGATAAGGTAAGGTGTATTTAGATTTTTTTTTTCATATGCCCGAATATTGTTATGGTTTGTGCCTATTAAGACATTTGTTTGCGTCCTATTGTGTGTTTACTTGGTATGAGACATGCATACTAGTGTATTAGGGTTGTCTTCTTACATTCACCCATGTTAATTTGGGAGGAGTTTCATAAATTAAAGCTAACATGTTTTTTCTATGTGTTTCTTCGCTCTCCTCATATTAGACATAGTTTGCTATAATTGAATGTAATAAATGATGTTAATTCTTTCATTGTAGGTTGAGTCCTCTTTAGAAATTTTTACATGTAAATTGTTTAGAGTCTATAAGATTGAGTCTATATCAGAAATAAGGTCCATACACATGTTTTGAGATGCTCAAGGTGTAAAGCCACAGGATGAGGAATGGGAGCAGTGTTTCTTAATTTTAAATATATACTAATGCATAAAATAAGTACCAAACGTGTATATGTAGAGCCTGGCTGACCTTTTGGAATTTTGAGTGTTGTTGTTCCGCTTGTTTTATGTCAATTTAAATCCCCGGTACAGTGCAAAAAACTTGACCTGTCTTGAAAATTATACAGTAATTTAGTTTTCAAAAATATGGCCAAAATCTTGACCCAATTTATATTAAGTATTTAATGTGCAAAATAGAAATGTTATATAAAATATATAAAATAGTTCACACACTAGGAGTTCTGCGCAAGTGCACGTATCACTTCAAGTAATATAGGGCTTTCTTTAAAAACCCAGTATCGGTCCCACAAAGAAGTGCTGTAAGAAATCCCTTAGGCTAATTCTAGTATACTACTATCAAGTCTTAGTTTGGAAGATAGAAATTCTTATGATAATAACTTAAATCATAATATTCAAACTATAAAAATTAAAGTAAGAAAGATAAGTTAAAATTGGTTTAATTAATGCTAAAGAAAATGTAACTAATTGAACTAAGTTTACTAAACTAATTACTAAACTTCAAAGTTAAATTTATTGAGAGTAAATAAAGTTTTGTGACGAAGAGTTCAAATTTAAGAAAGTATCCTTCCCCTGTACAATTTGTGCATGGTTTGTGAAGTAATTAAAATCATTTGAAAAATACATAAAAATTATTTTGTGCCAAATATCAGCAATCCTATTCTTTATCCTCTTCTGAATGCATAAAGAACATTGACTAATCCAGAGTTTGGTCCCTAATTCTGTGGTTATGTTGGGAGGATACTGACTGCCACTCCAAATCTCCCATTACTCCCTCACCCGAGGGCTAACAATCTCACATCAGTTTCCAATCAACTGGATCAAATTGGGGATTTTAATCTGTCACCTTAAAATCTCTAATTCTATAACCAACAAAGTATATTTCTCTATATATTTGCACTCAACTCCTTGGATGAAATCCTCTTCCATGGAATCAAATGTGATTCTCACTATACTGTAGAAATCATAACCCTTTTGTAACATATTTTTCTCAACATATATTAACATTTTAATTGGCCAAATCAAAAAATAAATGAAGATCAAAGTTCGAATCATCACAATTTTTGACATTTAAAATCATATAAAAAAATTTATTCTTCACAAAACCATATCTCAAAGTAAGGAGAAGGATAAAGAAGACTACTCAGATTTCATGAGAAGGACACGAGAAAACACAAATTTCATATAAAAAAATAAGTTTACAAAACAAAGAAATAAAATAACACAACTTATCTCACAATCATTCCAATGAAAAACTTTAGAAGTTCTCTTCAAGCACTTTCCCTCTTTACAAGCACTCTCAATTCTGTCTTAGAAGTGTAATGAAAAAGAAATCTCTCACTTTCCCTCTCCTTTTACAATCCTTGAAGAAAATCTCCAAGCCCTTAAATTTATCTCTTTCTCTCTTGCCTTCTTCTTCTTCACACCACACACTCATGCCCCCAAAACTCATCTTCAAGCCCTAGACTTCCCATTCTTTTATTAGAGCTGCCTCCCTCCAAAAAGAATTCAAAATTCCCTCCAAAATTTTATCCAAAAGTCAACTCTTTTGAAATCAAAAGACATGTCCATTGATCTAAGAGACATATCTCTTTATTAAAGAACCTTCCAAAGTGTCTAGATGCATTGAACCACTCCAAGGGGTGTTTAGAGCAAGTATCCCTTTCAAAATTCACACAAAATTCATTATGAACCACCTTAATCAGCAAAATGTCATCTTTGGCGGTGCATGATGCACCAGTTCTTTGGATTTTGGTGCATCATGCGATGGTTTGGTACATCATGCACCACTCTGCAGCAACTTCACCATTTTGCTCTGTTTGGCTACGTTTCAACTCTATTTTTCCCCATTTTAGTTGCGTTTCTCTCCTAACAGATATTCCTACAAAATAAGCAAGAAAACAACCTTTTTTAAAAGTATAATTTCATTCAAAAATATTTCAGAAATGTAAAGTAGATTAAGCATAGATAGACTTATTGAAATGTCTAAAGTCACAATTTCCTTTCTTGCTCATTTTTACTCCAAATTGCACTATTTTTGCTTTATTTTCTCCAAAAGTTTATTTATTGTACCTGAAACCAAAATATACAAAATACCTTACTTTAAAGTGTAATATCATTAAAAATTATTAAAATTGAGCATAAAATATATCTGAAAAAGTAAGTAATTTTTAGGAGTATTAAAATCCCCCAAACTTAAATATTACTTGTCCTCAACTAACCATTTTACTACATAAAAATATAACTTAGGATAGAGCTTAACTTATAAACTTCTATACTTTAGTTTAATAAATAAAATAGGATAATTTGAGAAAAACTTTTAATAACTTTTATTAAAACTATAAGTATAAGAATACTTAGTAAACAAGTCTAAGATTTCTGAATTCCATTTATTTTAAGAAGAACTGTAACTTGTTATATCAATGATACTTAGAATATCCATATGAAAAAGAACTTCATCAAAACTTTACTAGTAAAGCTGCTATTATTCAAATAAATGTTTAGAAAATGTAATAAAGCATTTTCCTTAAGTGAAGCCAATTTTTTATTAGGTATCTCCTCAGGCTTCTCCTCACACAAATTTTTTTTTCTTTCCTTTTCTTTTTCCTTCCTTTTTTCTTTTCCTCTTCTTTTTTTTCTTTTTTTTAGGATCTTTTCAATCCTTTCTTTTTTATTATTTTTTCAAGTGAGGATTACTATATCTGGATAGCCATTAATAATTTTGAACTTCAATATCCTCTTCCTAAAGTTAAAACTCTTTACCTTTCTTCACTTTATAAATTCATATTAGTTTTATGATTTTTCGTAAAGTTTCATTCTTTTCTTCTTACATGAAACTCTAAAATTCTTAATACTTCAAAAATATAATTTTTTTTACTTTAATCAGAAAAACATAGTCTTATCCTTTCATACCAAATATCTTTAACTTTAGAATTGACANTTTTTACTTTAATCAGAAAAACATAGTCTTATCCTTTCATACCAAATATCTTTAACTTTAGAATTGACATTTGTTATTAAAAACTTTTACCTAAATTTACCAAAATATTTACAAACATAAATATAGTCATTTAAAGTTAAACTATAATATCCAAGGTCATGTTAAATTAATTTTAAAAATATAGTTAATTGAGAACAAATAAAACTTAGTTTACTTTTTTCTTAA
The DNA here is from genome assembly GCA_002079205.1 of Phalaenopsis hybrid cultivar. NCBI lineage: Eukaryota > Viridiplantae > Streptophyta > Magnoliopsida > Asparagales > Orchidaceae > Phalaenopsis > Phalaenopsis hybrid cultivar. Next base: position 225,164 of record JXCR01121757.1, read on the forward strand.
AAGAAAAATTTCTTTCCCCCAAACTTGAATTTTTAAATATTTTGCACTTAATTCCATAAAATGTAGCAAGAAGAAATAATAAAAGTTGAATCTAACTACAACATCCTATCAAATTCATGTACGTGCATAACCAGGATAGAATGACTGCAGGAGAAAGTAAATCTAGCCTAAAACATGCTTGTAATAATATTAAAATAAAATGAAGTATCCTACATTAAAATTTATTTTTCTTCGTACGCCCATACTTGATTTTAAATATGTATAAAATTTAATATAAAAAATATAAGCAGAAGAAAAACAAATTATAAATTCTTTCTATCACAAACTTCTACATGTATTCATTAGGATAGAATAATATGCANTTTTCTTTCCCCCAAACTTGAATTTTTAAATATTTTGCACTTAATTCCATAAAATGTAGCAAGAAGAAATAATAAAAGTTGAATCTAACTACAACATCCTATGAAATTCATGTACGTGCATAACCAGGATAGAATGACTTCAGGAGAAAGTAAATCTAGTCTAAAACATGCTTGTAATAATATTAAAATAAAATGAAGTATGCTAACTTTAAAATCTATTTTTCTTCCTACGCCCATACTTGATTTTAAATATGTATAAAATTTAATATAAAAAATATAAGCGGGAAGAAAAACAAATTATAAATTCTTTCTATCACAAACTTCTACATGTATTCATTAGGATAGAATAATATGCAATATAAAGTAAGTCAGCAGGCTCGATAAAATGGAAAGAAATGTCTAACAATCAGAATGGGTATTGGCATAAGAATATATATATATATATATATATATATATGTTACTCATCAAATAGTTTAGCTACTCCTATCAAATGAAAACAAAGTCAGAGAATAGAAGTAACTAAATTGAGATGGAATTGTCGCTGTTAAAATTAATGATGTCTCTTGTAAAACTTAAGTCTGGGTGAGCTTGAGTCGTAATGGGCTTGTCAATCCAACTACTACAAGAGAATATATAAGTCTAGCCATAAAAAAAAAGTTAAGGAATCACCTCCCTCATGACACAAAAATTAAATCAACCCACTAATAATCCAAACATCTACCAATCATCAATCAAACTAATCAGTCTGCACTAAATCAATTACAATACAACACTAACAATCATAACTCTCAAACACACTAAATCAAACCACACTGATAACTATGGGTTACCTCCCATAAAACGCTTTGTTTAACGTAGCCAGCCCAACAAATTATTCCACCTGGATCAAAATTCCATTTAAGTAATCCTTGGTCAATCACCTAATCTTTTCTATATCTAGGGATTCCTACAAAGTCCTTGAATTTAAATTTTTCTTTCAGCTTTTCCTTTTCAAATTGATTCATATCCTTGTTCGTCATATTTCTTTCTAGATCCAATATTCTTCTAGTAATTTTATCAATTTTTATCTTAATATCATCCTTAAAAATTAAAAGGAATGGATCTTTATAAGATACTTCATGATCTCCCAAATTTTGGATCGGATTCTCTCTAGATGATACAAATTCTGGATCAAATTCATCTATGTTACTCTTTTATGCATGGTTGTCTTTAAATTCTTCCTCTTGGTATTGAGTAAATGGTAGAGGTGGTCTTTCTATATTTATCTTAGTTGAGGAAATATGTTTTTCTAATTATTTAGAATTTTTTTCCATTTGTCTTTCAATCTCCTTATCTTCATTTCTCAACTTAAAGTTCTTTTGAAACATATCCTCAAATTCTCTTCTAAATATTAGTTTGATAATTTTAAATTGCTCATCATTCATCTCCTTAGGGTTTATCTTAGGGTCACTAGGTAAAATCTCTAGGGGGTAACTGTTAATTGCATTACTAATCTACCCCAATTGGTTTTTCATATTTCTTATTGCGACCTCTTAATTTTTTAGCTCACTCTTTATTTGAATCATAACCTTTCTAACATTAATTCCTTCTCCTCATCATGTTGGTTGAAGTTAAATTTAAAAAGATTATTAATTGAGTTAATAATTTGCCCCAGTTGGTTTTCCATATTCCTTATTGCGGTCCCTTCACCCTCTANGCCCCGATTGGTTTTTCATATTTCTTATTGCGACCTCTTGATTTTCTAGCTCACTCTTTATTTGAATCATAACCTTTCTAACATTAATTCCTTCTCCTCATCGTATGGGTTGGAGTTAAATTTAAAAGGATTATTAATTGAGTTAATAATTTGCCCCAGTTGGTTTTCCATATTCCTTATTGCGGTCCCTTCACCCTCTAACTCACTCTCCATTTGAATAACAACCTCTTTTAATAAATCCTTCTCCTCATTCTATGGGTTGAAGTTAAAATTATGAGGAAAAGAAAGTTTATTATTATAATAGCCATGATTATTCCAACTACATGTCCGATTAAATTGATTATGTTCCCAAAATTGGTTTTCTCTTCCAAAATTATTATTCCTATTTAAATTCAAATGATTTTCCCAACTGAGATTGTAATAATCGAAATAAGAATTATGTATCACATGGTAAGTTTCAATCCATTTTCCAAATGAATTTTCCTCAATAATTGGGTTTCCTTGAGGATATCTTTCTATGTATTGATCCAACTTCCTCTCAATATCTGCAACCTGAGAAATTAAAATTGTAAGAATATTTTCTTAAGAATTTGCCACTCTCTTGGGGTATACTCTTTAAAAGCTACTAGCATTATTATCCAAATCTGAATATTCATTATATCGTTGATCCGTCATTTCTAAATTAAATTTATGGAGTCTTTTTAAGTCTCTCCCAAAAGTTCTGGAGCTCCTGAACTATGCATACAAATCTACAGACTTAACAAATAAGGCAGATATTAAAAAATATTTTTGGTATTTTGGATTTTCTTTAAAATAAACACACAATAATTAAACACCCTANTAAAATTGGTTTTCTCTTCTAAAATTATTATTCCTATTAAAATTCAAATGATTTTCCCAACTGAGATTGTAATAATCAAAATAAGAATTATGTATCACATGGTAAGTTTCAATCCATTGTCCAAATGAATTTTCCTCAATAATTGGGTTTCCTTGAGGATATCTTTCTATATATTGATTCAACTTCCTCTCAATATCCGCAAGCTAAGAAATTAAAATTGTAAGAATATTTTCTTAAGAATTTGCCACTCTCTTGGGGTTTTCTCTTTAAAAGCTACTAGCATTATAATCCAAATCTAAATATTCATTATATCGTTGATCCGTCATTTCTAAATTAAATTCATGGAGTCTTTTTAAGTCTCTCCCAAAAGTTCTCTCCAAATCTGACTTGTTAAATTCAAGGTCTGCAGCTCCTGAACTATGCATACAAATCTACGGACTTAACAAATATGGCAGATATTAAAAAATATTTTTGGTATTTTGGATTTTCTTTAAAATAAACACACAATAATTAAAAACCCTAAATAATAATACTATAAATTCCAAATCTAAGCCTTATAGGTTTAACTAAAATTCTCCTAAAGTTCTTAAAAAAGTTTCCCCGACAACGACGCCAAAAACATGATATGCCCCTTGTGTGTGTTATTTTTCTGCGTGTTTTATGTCAATTTAAATCCCCGATACAGTGCCAAAGACTTGACCTGTTCCAAAAATTACGTAGTAATTTGGTTTTCAAAAATATGGCCAAAATCTTGACCAAATTTATATTAAGTTTTTAATGTGCAAAATAGAAATTTTATATAAAATATATAAAATAGTTCACACACTAGGTGTTATATGCAAGTGCACGTATCGCTTCAAGTAATACAGGGCTTTCTTTAAAAACCCCAGCATTGATCCCACAAAGAAGCGCAGTAAGAAATCCCTTAGGCTAATTCTAGTCTATTACTATCAAGTCTTAGTTTAGAAGATGGAAACTCTTATGATAATAACATAACTCACAATATTCAAACTATAAAAAATTAAAGTAAGAAAGATAAGTTAAAAATAGGTTTAATCAATGTTAAAGAAAATGTAACTAAAAGAACTAAATTTACTAAACTAATTTCTAAACTTCAAAGTTAAATTTACTGAGACTAAACAAAGTCTTGTGATGAAAAGTTTCCAATTTAAGAAAGAATATTTTCCCTTTACAATGCGTACATGGTTACTGAAGTAATTAAAATCATTTGAAAATATATATATATATATTATTTTATGCAAAATAAAAGCAATCCTATTTTTTATCCTCTTCTGAGTGCATAAAGAACATTGACTAATCCAGAGTTTGGTCCCTAATTCTGTGGTTAGACTGGGAGGATACTGACTGCCACTCTAGAGCTTCGACTACTCCCTCACCTGAGGGCTAACAATCTCATATCAGTTTCCAATCAACTAGACAAATTTGGAAATGTTAATCTGTCACTTTAAAATCTCCAATTCTGCATCCAACAAAGTATATTTCTCTATTTCTGTGCACTTAACTCCATGGATGAAATCTTTTCCCATGGAATCAAATGTGATTCTCACAATGTTTTAGAAATCATGGTTCTTGCAGAACATATGTTTCTTAACACATATTAACATTTCAATTGGCTAAATTAAAAAGTAAATGAAGATCAAATTTTGAATCATCACAAATTTTTTACATTTAAAACTGAATAAAACAAAATCTATTCTTCACAAAATCATATCTCAAAGCAAGGAGAAGGATAATGAAGACTACTCAGAATTCATGAGAAGGATACAAGAAAACATAAATTTCATATATAAAAATAAGTTTACAAAATAAAGAAAGAAAAGAACACAACATATCTCACAATCCTTCCCAAGAGAAACCCTAGAAGTTCTCTTCAAGCACTTTCCTTCTTTACAAGCACTCTCAATTCTCTCTTGAAAGTGTAATGAAAAAGAAATATCTCACCTTCCATCTCCTCTTACAATCCTTGAAAAAAATCTCCAAGCCCTTGACTTTCTCTCTTTCTATCTTGTCTTCTTCTTCTCCACGCCACACACACACACACACTCACGCCCCCAAAATTCCTCTTCAAGCCCAAGACATCTCTCTCTTTTATAAGAGGCTGCCTCCCTCCAAAAAGAATTCAAAATTCCCTCCAAAATTTTCTCAAAAAGTGAACTCTTTTGAATTCAAAAGACATGTCTATTGATCAAAGAGGCATATCCCTTTATAAAAGAATATTCCAAAGTGTCTAGAGGCATTGAATCACTCCAAGAGGTGTTTAAAACAAGTGTCCCTTTGCAAATTCAAGTAAAATTTGTCTCAAACTTCCTTAATATGAAAAATGTTGTCTCTGGTGCATCATGTGCTAGTTATCTAGATTTTGGTGCATAATGCACCGGTTTGGTGCATCATGCACCGGTTTGGTGCATCATGCACCAGTTTGGTGCATCATGCACCGGTTTACAGCAGCTTCACTATTTTGCTTCATTTGGCTCCATTTCAGCTCCGTTTCGCCACATTTCAGTTGTGTTTCACTCCTAACATATATTCCTATAAAATAAGCATGAAAACAACCATTTTTTAAAGTGTAATTTTATTAAAAAATATTAAAAAAAATAAAGTAGATTAAACATAGAAAGACATCAAAATGTACCAAGTCAGAATTTCTCTCTTACTCGTTTTTACTCCAAATTGCACCATTTTTGCTTTATTTTCTCCAAAATTTCATTTCTTGTACTTGAAACCAAAAATATGCAAAATAAATTCTTTCAAAGTGTAATATCTTTAAAAATTATTAAAATTGAGCATAAAATATATATTAAAAAGTAGGTAATTTTTAAGTGTATCACCATTCACTCATCATCACCCGACCTTTCTTATTTATTCATGTGGCTTGTTTTCTTTCATGGTGAGTGTTGTAATTAGAATTTTATTTTATTGTGGTTTGTTTAAAAGCTCTTTATATATAAAATTTAGGCTCTTCAGGATCAAAAATATATCTTTTTTGAGAAACTTAAGAATAAAAGATTAATGTTAATCATAACTTAAGATTAAAATATAATCACTTTTAAATCAACATTTACTTTTTTTTCAATGGCCTTCAGGTTGGTTTTCAAATGGTTTAGCATGTATGGCTATCTTCTAAGTTATAATTCATAGTGCTTTCATATTAAAGATTGTTTTAGAAAACTACATCATTCCTGTATGTCCCGTAGAGAAGTAATTAAGCTTCTCTAATCAACTGGCCAAGCATACCTAGGAGTTCTTCTAAAATAAATGGGGTGGTAGAGGCTCCCCAAGCCAAACTAGGTGTATTTATTTTGTGGAAATGCTCAGCTTTGCAGTTGAACCTTTTTTTCCTCTATTTAAGAGGCTTCTTGGCAAATTTCTTGGCATGTACAAGTCCTACTTCTATGAATTTCACCCGCATAGGGTCATAATAAATTAGAAGCCTGATTCCATTGAATTTAGGCTATCAAAATTCCTTAGACGAGGCAACACATGGTTTATTAACAAGGGATCTCTGGTCAGATTGGGTTTACTACCTTTATGATCAAGTAGACTTAGATAGTCTTAATAGCTGGGATGACGAATCCATGAAGTCCCAACCCACCTTTGAACTTCTCCACTTTTTTATTAGTAAACCCATTTTGAGCTAAATCCTCCTTTTAAGACTTCATTGATGTTATCTCGTAGGCCCCATTTTATAATAGGCCACCACCCATTTGGGATACAGGGATTCATGCTTTACTCTTATGGACCGGTATAGGCTTTGAAGCATTTGAATGAGCCTTTTCAAGATCATTAGGTTATTTTGTATGCCTCATTTACCGATAAGCCTCTGCCCATTTAAGATGTGAGGGATTCACCCTCTCCCCTTATGGCTCGACATAGGCATTAAAGCATTGAGATGTTCCTATTTAGGATAATCATATACCTTTAATTTACTCATTCACTAATTATCAACAAAATGTAAGTAGGATTCATATTACTGAGAGTATTATTTAATACTTAAAGTTGGTATTAATAAAAGGGACATGTTTCTTTAGGAGTTACTCATAACACTAGAAAAAATATATAATTTTGGCTCTCTAGTTATGTGGGTTGCTTATATAGGGTACTTTTGTGAATATGTATTTCAGAGTTTCTTTATCTGATCTCATTTTTGAACATATACTCTTGTCCTATCACATGAAGATAATCTTATATTAGTTCTTTATGCCCTTTTTAATTTATATGCCTAGTTTTGTCGTATTGTATTTCTTTCCAATCTCTCTTCTTCTCTGAATTATTTCAATGATCTGGGAAACAAGACTATTTGGAAAAGAGAATTATAAGATGATAATCATAGAAGCTATGGACTTTGATTTTTAAAAAGAAAAAAAAATAAATATAGTGACTTTGCTGGGGATGAGACTCTCCTTCCATTTCAGGAGTCTTACTTACATTTTCCTGACCAGTTCCATATTTGTGTCACTATTTGATACCTTTGAGACCTTCGATTCAATCTATGTATCAATTTTTATGATTAGTTATTTGAAAAACTTCCATCTCTTACTCGTCCTCAACATTTCAGTTAATGGGTTCATACATAATTTGTGTTGTTGTATCCTCATCATTTTAATCGCTGCATTTCATAAGTAATTGGTGATGTTCAACATTTTAGTTAAAATTTTTATAAGCATTGGTGTTGTTGTACCCTTTTTATTGTTATTTAAAGTTATTCTTGAGCTCAATCAATGTCTCTTTTGACTGAAAAAAATGGACAGTCAATGATTGATTATGACCAAACATCTAGGGGTAATTTGATCCACCAAAAAATTACATTTTTTTAGTGTACATTTTGTGATCCTTTTATGCATATTTTTTTATGATATTGCACTTTAAAGAAAGGCATTTTGCATGTTTTTTATTTCATGTACAAGAATTGGAGTTTTAGTAAAAATGAAGCAAAAACAGTTCAATTTGGAGCCAAATTGAGTAAGGAAGAAAATTTTAATCTGGCACATTTTGATATGAATTTCTATGTTCAATTTAATCTATGTTTATCACATATTTTTTAATGAATTTAAACTTTAAATAAAGGTTATTTTCATTTTTATCTTTTAGGCATTACAGTAGGAGCAAATCAGAGCTAAAATAGGGCAAAACGGAGCAAACCAGGTGTGCTGCCAGCAAAGTGGCGCTATAGTGCCTAGGCTGGCGCCATAGCGTCAGTCATGACTAGAAACTGACACTATGGGGCTGATTTTGGGTGCTATAACACAAATGGTTTTTAGATGGGTTTTGGGTGATTTCGGGGCATTCTAGGATGTTCTGGAAGCTTTTAGACAACTTGCATGCCCCATGGAGTGGTTAAATGAATCAGAAAACTTATGATAGCTTTTGGATGAAGAGATGTGTCTCTTGGAGAAAAGAGGGGTTTTTGTATCTCTTTAAATAGAGGAGCTTGACGCCTCTCATGAAAAGAAATTAGAGAGGTAAATAGGAGAGAATCAGGGAAATTAGAGAGGATTTTAGAGTGAGTATGGAGATGTAGATTTTCACATTTTTTCGAGAGATAGGTGAAAGATTTTGAGAGACATGAGGAAGGAAGTATGAGTGACACATGGATTGGTAGGAGATTTTGTTGGAGAGATTTTCTTCTTTCTTTTAGAGAGAAAAAAGCAAAGTATTGTGTTCTTCATTTTGTTGTAATTATTGTAAACACTTTTTACTGGATTTTCTTTAATTTAAATAAAGTTTTCTATTATATTTTATCTATACTTTGTAAGTAGTTTTATTTACTCTTTCCTTTTAATATGAAGTAGTGGCATGTTTGTTTTTATGATAGAAATTTTTTTATTTTCATGTGATGAGTAATTTCTCCATTGCTTCATTGACATAACATAAGTGGCAATAAGTTATGTTAAAATCTATTGTAAGTGAAACTAAGAATTGGAAGAGCAGTGATCTTGCAACTTGAGACACTTACAATGACCGGTTGGCTAGTAAAATAGTTTAGACTTTGAAGAGCAGTGATCTTGCAACTTGAGTGCACTAATAATGATATGTTTCTATTAGATACTTCTAGGTGACAGAAAATTACATAAAACTAATAGAATACTAGGCTTACCTATTCAAAACAGGGTAGGTAGACATATTTTCCTTGTTGGCACATAATTTTTTTACTTAATTCTATCAATCCTTTTGTTTCTTGTGCCATTATCTTCATTTTAGTTTTCTTCTGCAATGAAATAAATGCATGTTTAGGAATTTAATTTGCTTAATTATTCTCTTTTTTAATTAATGTGATGGTATTTTCACAGGCTCTTAATTGACTTTGCAAAGTGATCACTTGTGAGGTTAAAATCTATTGTGAAACATAATGACCTAGGAGAGCTATGATTTCACCCAACTAGTGAGTACCACATTTAATCTTAGATAGAACCATTGTGATCTTCTGAGGGGAGTGCAAATAGATAGTGAGATAAGTTTTGATGAGCATAGAATTGATGTTTATAAGGTGACATACTATATTCATTTATCAATTCAGTTTAGAGTTTTGATCGTAAGGGTCCTTAATAGGTCTTATAGAGAAGGCATAGTGGGTAATTTGGAAGTGAGAGTCCAGAATCTACTCAACACTATTACAGAAGCTGGTGAGAAACTCTAAAATTGCCAATGTTCTTTGCAAGCACTGAGAGGGGGCAAAGAATATGTATGATCCTATTTGTCACTGACAACATTATAATTTAAGCATTTCAATCCTACACATTATGTAGGTCATTGCGCGAGAAGGGTAGTTTTTAACATCTTATTATTCTCCAAACCAATTTATCTAGAAAAGTTATCTTTATATCCATAAAATTTATCTTTATGTTTATAATTTTCATTTAAAAGTAGTTGTTAGAAAAATCACTCTAATCAACATTCCAAAATAAGGCATGATAGTAGTAGGCTAGAATTAGCTCAAGGGAGTTTTTACCTCACTTCTCTATGGGATCGATACTGGAGTCTTAAAAGAAAACTCTATATTACTTGAAACGATACTTATAATTGCATAGTACCTTTAGTGTGTAAACTATTTTCTAATTTTTATAACATTTTGATTTTATATACTAGCCACTAAATATAAATCGGGTCATATTTTTTGTCATCTCTTGGAAGCTAAATTACTGCGTAATTATAGACCGGGTGAAGTTTTTAGCACCGTTCCTGGGGAAGCTGTGTTAAGAAGTTTAAGAGAATTTTAGATAAACCAGTAAGACTTAGATTTAAAAATTATAGTGTTATTATATAGTGCGTTTCATTATTGTGTGTTTATATAAAAAAATAAAAAATACCAAAAATATTTTAGAGATCTTTCCTATTTGTTAAGACTCTAGATTTGTATGCATCGTTCAGGTACTGCAGAACTTGGATTATACAACTCAGATCTAGAGAGAACTTGTAGAAGGATTACGAATCAGAAAAGACTCCATGAATTTAATGTGAAAAAGGCGAATCGACAATATAATGAATATATTGCTAATCATTTTGATAAAGCAAACCTCAAGAGGGTAGAGAAATTTCAAGAAGATATGCTTAATACTTTAACTTCTCAGGTTGCCGATATTGCGAGGAAGTTAGATCAATATGTAGAAAGTGATCCTCAAGGCCCCTCAAATACTGAGGAAAATTCATTTGGACAATTGATCGAGACTAGTTCTTTTGAAACTAGCCATGAGATATACAATTCTCATTCTAATTATTACAACCCAGGTTTGAAAAATTATTTGAAATTTAACTGGAATAAAAGTTTTTTAGGAGAAAACCAATTTTAGGAAGATAATAAATTTAATCAGACATGTAATTGGAATAATCAGAACAATATTAATATTGGACTTTCTTTACCTCATAATTTTAACATTAACCCACATAATGAGGAGACAAATTTATTAGAAGAGATTGTTATTCAAATGGAGAGTCATCTAGAAAGTCAAGGGGTTGAAATAAAGAATATAGAAAATCAGCTAGGGCAGATTATTAATTCAATTAATATTTACCTCCCAAGAGATTTTACCTAACAATCTCGAGACAAACCCTGAGGAGAAGAATGGTGAACAAGATAATGCTATCCAGCTAAGTAAGTGAAGAGAATTGGAGAATATGGTTCAAATAAATGTTAAGATGAGGAAAGAGGAAAAAGTGATTGAAAGACCAAAGGATGAAATTCCTAAGGAATTAGAAAAACATATTTTATCAACCAAGATAAATATAAAAAAGACTTCCTTCACCATTTCTTTAGCCCTAAGTGGAAGAATTGGAAGAAAACTTACAGAAGACTACCTAGTAGAATTTGATCTAAAATCTGAATTATATAGAGAGAATTCGATCCAAGTTTTGGAAGATCTTGAACTATCTAATAGAGATCTATTTCTTATAAATCTCTAGGATGATATTAATATGAAAATTAAAAAAACCATTAGAAGAACATTAGATCTAGACAGAAACATGAGGAATAATGATATGAAACAATTTGAAAAGGAAGAACTGAAAGAAAAATTAAAATTTAAGGATTTTGTAGGAATTCTAGATTTGAAAAAGATTGGGTGATTGATCAAGATCACTTAAATGGAAATTTGATCAAAGAGGAACCATTTGTCGGGCCGACGACATTAAACCTACACTTTTTGGGAGGCAACCTATGGTTATCTTTTATCAGTGTGCTTGTGAGATGTAATTATTTGAGGTTTTTTGTGTTTGTTTCAGTGTGGATTGATCAGTTTGATTAATATTGGTGGATGTTTGCATTGCTAGTGAATTGATTTGATCTTTATGTGTCGTTGTGGATTGATCAGTTTGATTGACGTTGGTGAATTTTTAGATTTTTAGTGGTTTGATTTGATTTTTGTGTGTCATGAGGGAGGTAATTCCTTAACTTCTTATAATTGTGGCTAAAATTGTATATAATCTCATGTAGTAGTTGGATTAACAAGTCCATTTTTGACTTAGGTCTTAACCAAATTTGAGTTTTACAGGAGACATTTTGAATTTGGATAGTGCAAATCCATCTCAATTTTGTTACTTCCTTTCTTTGACTTTTTTTTCATTTGGTAGGAGCCGCGAACCTATTTGATGAGCAACATGTAAATGATCATACACTTACTTTTATACTGTTAGAGGTGCAGACTTAAAGGGATATGGTGATGCCTGATATTGGTGCACATGAGCCAATATATTAAAGATAATGATATTCATTGAGTTAGGCCTTATATAATCATTTAAAAGTACCTAATTTATTAGTGTAGCAAGTCAATTAAAAATTCGAAGTAAGCTAGTGAGATGCAATGAGTTAAAGGAAGAATTAACCTCATTTATTATATGTGTTTGTATTTTTATTGCAACAATATAGAAGATTTGGAGAACACTTAAATTTATATTCTTATGCTGATATCTGACCTACTTGTTAGACCTTTCTTTGGTTCAATTTTATTTTGGCATGTTTAGTTTTGATTTACTTTCTATTACATATTGTTCTGTCAGGATGAATACTTGTAGATGTTTCTTATAAAAATTTGTGGTGGATAAAATTTCTGAACTGTTTTTCTTGCTACTTAAATTTTCTGTATTGAATACTATACATGTTAAAAAATAAGTTTGGGAGTAGGAAGAACAATAAAATTTAAAGTTAGTATACTTCCTTTTAGTTTAATTTTATTGCAAGCATGATTTAGGCTAAATTTTCTTTCTTCTGCAGCCATTTTATCCTGATTATGCATGTATATGAATCTGATAGGATGATGTAGTAGCTGGTAGATTTAGCTTTTACTTTTTATTCCTTCTATATTTTATGGAATTGATTGCAAAATATTCCAAAATTTAAGTTTGGGGGAAGGGAGCAAAACTTTTTGAAACTGGACCTTATTAGTCCTCAAAGAACTGTATTTTTAAAATTCTTTTAACTTAACCTGTAGTATGTTCGGTTAGCTTTAGATAACTATATTTTTTATTTTATAAAATGTTGTAGAAGCTTAAGCACAAGTTTTTAATAATACAGGTTAGTTCTAGAGTTAAAATATTTTAGTAAAAAAGTATAAGATCATACTTTCACTATTTAATGTAATGAAAACTGTATTTTTGGAAATATCAAGGATCTTAGATTATAATTAAAAAGAAAGAATTGAGACTCTATGAAAAATCTTATTAATGCTAAATACACATTTATCAAGCAAAGAAATGTGAGAAATTTTTAACTTTAAGATGGGGATGGTTAAGTTCAAAATCATTAAAGGCTATCCAGATCGAGTAATCCTCACATGACATGAAAAGAAAAGAAAGAATTGAAAGATATCAAAAAAGAAAAAGAAAAATCAAAATCAAAAGAAAAACAAAATAAAAAAATAAAAATATGTGACGAGAAGCTTAAGAAGATGCCTAATAAAAAATTGGCTTCACTTGAATCATCTTAAGGAAAGAGACTTAATTACATTTTTAAACTAATTTTTAAGTATTAGCATCCTTACTAATATAGTTCTCATGTAATTCTTTTTCTTGTAATAATTCTAAGTATCCTCAGCATGATAAATTGCAAGTATTCTTGAAATAAATAGAAAATCAAACTATTTGATTTGACTACTAGATCTTTTTACATTTTAATTTTAATCTTAGTCATTGAAATTTTTTTAAAGTTTTAATATTTCATTTATAATATAAAAACTATAGAAATCTTTAATTAAAACTCATTACCATAAGTTATAATTTTCAATAATACAAAAGGTTACTTGAGGACAAGTAATGTTTAAGTTTGGGGGAATGCTCCACCTGAAAATTACCTATTTCTAGTGTGCATTTCATGTTCATTTTATGCACATTTTTTATGATATTTCTCTTTAAATGAAGGCATTTTACTTTTTTTTTTTGGTTTCAGACACAAGAATTGGAGTTTTAGCGAAAATGTAGCAAAAACTGTGCAATTTGGACCCAAATTGAGCAAGGAAGAAAATTTGTTTTGGTTAATTTTTATATAAATTTATATGCTTAATTTCATCTATATTAATCAGATTTTTTTAATTAAATTACACTTTAAGTAAATTTTACTTTTATGTCTATCTTGTAGATATCACACTTGGAGCAAAATGAAGCTGAAATGAGGTAAAACAGAGCCAAAACAGAGTAAAACAGATGTGTTGCTGTAGGGTGGCACTATAACAACTAGACTAACACTATGCTAGTCACGGCTAGAAACATGCGCTATAGTGCCAATTCTGGGTGATATAGCGTCCGAGATGGTTTTTGGATGGGTTTCGGGCAATTTCGAGCTATTCTGGGATGTTTTGGAAGCTTCTAGGCAACTTGCATGCCCCATGGAGTTGTTAAATGAATCTATACACTTATGAAGGCTTTTGGNACAACATAATACAAACCCTATTTAATTCCTTATATTAAATAGGGGAATTTGTCGGCCAATACAGGGTTTCGTAGATCAAACAGATGTCATAACTTTCTCTAGTTTATTTGATCGAGCCTCACCTCCAACATAATATAAACCCTATTTAATTCCTTATGTTAAATAGGGGAATTTGTCGGCCAATACATTGTTTCACAAGATCAAACAGATGTCATAACTTTCTCTAGTTTATTTGATCGAACCTTACCCTCAATTCTTGTGTTCATCCTAGTTTATTTGATCGAGCCTCACCCTCAATTCTTGGGTTCATCCTTCGGGATAGATACAGGATTTGAGGTAAAGCGCTCTTTCATTTAAACTTTTTTGTGTTTATCCTTCGAGATAGATACAAAATTTGAAGTAAAACGCTCTTTCATTTAAACTATGAAAATTATGAAGTCAGTTTAACTTCATCTTTTTCAAAACCTAACTTTTTTAATGTCCTTCCGAAGCGGGCATTGGGATTTCAATTCCGATGACCGACAACTTCTTACGGGCAAACCCCACACCAAAAAAAAAATATAGTGCCGACAAAGTCTAGGACAGGTGATTCAAAGAGTACGAGATAAATCCTAGTAATATTGAATACAAAGGTATTATGTTGTATAACTATCCATTTAACTGATTTATATTCATGGTGTAAATGGAATTTAGTGGCTAACTTAACATCATCAATAGATCGGGTGAAACTTTGATATTGTAAGGGTAAAAAACTTATGGTATATATTCATAAATATATCCAAGTCAGGATAGATGCATCTTTTTATCAGTGAGGATGTTTGGGTTGAGTTGTGGAGAGCATGTTCCTCTCTTGACTAAGTGAGGAAGGGGCAATAAGCAAAGTAGAACTAGCCTTCTTATTATAGGGGCATGGGTAGCTCCCAACATACTGGAAGCTCCATTTTACATATCAAATATATATAAGAAAAGGATGATAAAATTTATTCAATGCATTAGAATTAAGAATATAACTATTACATAATAATTGTTTTATATGATAATAAGAGTAAATGTTTGGACAAGTGCCCACCATGGAGCTTTGCAATCGTACACATTAGCATCAAGCAGACTAATAGCATGTTGACACTAGATCCTAAAGAGCTTATAGAAGAAGAAGAGGAATAATAATTTATATATCTTTATAATTCTTTTTCAATCTTAGTTTGCCATTGTTCATATCATTCCTTTTTATAGGACAAGTACTTGTAGTTGCATGATGTGTAGAGCTACAAGTCAAGTGGAGCTCATTATTCTAGTGGCCATGTTAAGCATTCAAAATTTCACATCTAGATGGAATAAGAAAGGAAGAATATATGTCCTTGGCTCTAAGGGGCAGGCATATGGTGCACGACACTCTTCTAGTGACAACTTCACATTGATGGATGAGTTTGTAAACGGACAAACATCATAGCACGATTTACTGCTCATATGAAAGCTCCATTAATAGAGATGGAGGTGAGGATGGAGAAGCTGTAATGTGAAGCAAGCTAATGAGGGAAGCAATCGATAGTGGGTGTTGTTGAAGAAGAGGAGGGCCAAGATGATGAGATTGACCAGAAGTAAATTTTTTTCTTATTATTTAGTGATCACTATTATTTTTATTGGATACCAAGTTATATATACATATTTTCTAGATATAATTGTGTATGTTATGTTATATTTAGATTTGTTATTATATTTATTATGATTTTCATCATTATGGTTATAAATATACACTATTACATAATTTTTAGATCATATATATATATAGTGGTATTTTGTTTTATATTCCAATTATAGGTGTAGAAGTACCATTTATTAAGGGTCTTTATATTTATTTTATTTATGCTACAACATTTTGGCAAACTTTCTGCTAAATTATCTATGAGTATGGATCAAATCGGTTGAAATGATGGAAACATCAGTCAATTATTTGATAAGCCAAAACTGATGGATAGTTTTACTAAAAATTTAATCAATTATTTATCGGTGGACATACATGTCCTAACTCTTTTTATCCCAAATTGTTCGTTGATATTTTACTTGGTGACAAATGCATCAAAAGCCATTTTAATTGTAAAATTTGTAGACAGAGATACCATCGATATTCCTTCCCTTAGAATTTGTTTATGACAACTATTTAGATCATCAAAACACATTTCTGAACGCAAAGTCACAAAATGTACAATTTATTTAAGCACTAATTTACAAGATACAAAATGCATGTATCCCAAATATAGACTTGGACTCAAACTGTTAATCAACTATCATGGTTTGAAGGAGTCATTGGATTTTGTGGTTGTGATTATCATAATTCTCTTTTGAACCTTAGTAAATATGTGGATATAATCTATATGGAGAGTTTTTAGACGTCAAGTAACTCATTTGCTTATATATATATATATATATATAAATATATATATATGCTATTTAGCTCTACTATTCCGGAAACTCATTCAACATGTCTATCATTATTCAAACTTCGTTAGCTTGTCACTTTGTTCTTAAATTAAATGACTTTATTATTTCGGATGTAGAATTAGTGCTTTAGATAGGATATTCATGTATATAGTATGAAGCTCGTTTTTGAGCTGGATAAGTGGTTAGGAATTGGGGAATCATTCGCAGATATTAGAAATTTGGGTTGGCATTTATTGCTCCCATCCAATTAGCCAAGAAATCCATTTGCTAAAAAAATTTTGAATACTTCAGCTTTTCACAGTGGGTAGTTTTGGGCAGCAAATTGGGTATGAGAAATATTCTTCATATTACTCATAATTACTTTGAGGTTGGGATGAACAGTTGTTGTCATTAGCTGTTGTAGCAGTATCTCGCGTCTCCGACATTTGTGACCGGCCCATGGTAAGCTCGGTGGTAAGTCCAGAAAACGATTGTTAGTGGGAGCCTGGAGAGGATCAGTTGGTTTTGTGTTTAGAGCTCCTGCTCTACTACCACGAAAACGTAAGAAGAGCAATGAAAGCAGAAAAAGTGGGAGGAAAAACAGATAACGCGTTCCATAATAGAGCATGGTATTCTTTGATTTTATTTTTTATCTTTTTCTTTAATCTTCTGATTTTTATTCCTTTCTTCATTTATCAACATCCCTCTGGAGAAAAATGTCCTTTTTAATGGGGCATGGTATTCAACATCTTCATGTTTGCTGATTTGATGTACCAAGAGCGGTTGATGATCTCGTTTGATACAACACTCTTGTCCCTCGTAGGAGTACTTGATGCAATGGTGTAGTGACAAGAGGACCATCTTGTCTTCGTGTAACCACGACCAACCTAAGATGGCATTAAAGGATGTTTCAGAATCTATAACATGGAGCATTACCATTGTCACCAAATTATTGATTTTTAGAAGTAACGTGATTGAACCCACGACACATTCTCCTTGCTGGTTAAAGCCACATAGCATCATCTTGTCTTTCATTATCCTGCAAGAATCATTGTTCAGGTAAGCGAGTGTTCTCAGACTCATAATTTTGATAAAAGAGTCTCAGTAAGACCCTTGAGAGTGTGGTGTTGTCAACATTCACTGAGATGTACAATAGACAGTTGTGTTCAGTGGTTCCCAACAATCGATCATTATCAAAGAATTTGAACTTGGGCTGTCGTTCCAACGGGTAAGCCTCATCCGAGAAAGCACTAGCATGTTGAGCTAAGCAACTCTTTCTAATAACCCCCTCATTTCCTTGGAGAGGATTAGGGCATCGTAAATGCTCAATTTTTTTGGTAGTTTCCTCAAATGAGCTAGAATGTTGTAGTCCACTCTATTATAAGATTCATCAATATTTTTCTGAGTTGGTCTTTCTTGTACCAGTAAAATTATTTCTTCTGGCATGACAATTTGTTTTCCATTATCTTATGAAGTTATTCTTGGAGGCAGAGCTTTTCCGCTCTGTATATTGACTTCAGTTATCTCTTTTGCTTTCATGTCAAATCTAGAGTTTCTTTTGGAGGTAAATCAACCAACTCTCCTAAGATTGTTTCAAAGTTTGATGATTCCAGCTCTATGCATATTGATGCTCCTTGTAACTCAAGTGATGTGATTTTGTGTTCAATTTTGGTGTTATTGCAGTCATTTTCGTTATCATTTTTATTATTGCTATCATTTTTGTTCTTGTCAGACTCATTGGGTTGTGTATGATTTGAGAATTGTCTACGGGATCAAAATCAAATTAGGTTTTTTCGGAGTCATCGTCATTAGAAATAGATAAAATGTAACCAAAACCAAAACTCTTAACATTAACGGGACAAAGCAATAATCAAACAGAGTCAGTGGATTGAGACCCTTCTCCCCAAAATCTGAGACAAGCAATCTAGAAGGACAAGCAAGGGTAGAAGAAATAAAAGAAATAAAAGTAATAACAACCTTTATGCTACTAGTCTTCAATCTTCTTGACTTTGCTTTCTTTTTTCTCGTTCTTCTCTTTCTTTGGGGATAAAGGCTTCATTTTTGGGAATGATGCTGATGCTAAGGCATTCTGTGTCTTATTGAGGATCTTCTTGGAAGACTTGGTCCAATGTACAATCCATCCATCTCTATTTTTATTATTACAGGGCAAAATTCATCAAGTGGGATTACATTGATCAAATCAATTTCAATGTTTTTCAAGTATTCTTTCAAGATAATTATATTTCATGCCTTAAAGTTGTACTTTAGCCAGTCTTTGGAGACAAAGAAATCTTCAATTTTATGCTTGAACATCCTATGGTAAACACAATGGTTGGGCTAATCTTTCATTCGAATCTCCTCTGGCTTTTTGGCATCGGGTTGTTTAAATTTGGGTATTTTTAATAGGTTGCAGAATATCTTTGCCCCAAATTTTACTTTCAATAGATACTCTTTGTTCATTCTCTCAGTCATCATTATTTTTTCAGTCTTTTGTTGGGAAGATTGTTGAAACTATAGCTATGAAGATTGTTGTAGTTGTGATAAATTTTTTTGCTGCCTCTTTTCCTTGGAGATTATTTGCATTGGTTATTTGCTAATATGTAGGAATGAACACATAAATTTGTTTAATTTTCTGTACATTTTTATGGATGAAATTACACTTTAAAAAAAGGTAATTTTATGTTCTTTTCTTGCAAGTATAATAAGTATTTGAAGTGGAGTAAAGTGGAGGAGATATAAAGCAAAGTGGTGGAGACTTAAAGCAAAGGAGCTCACAAAAGACTGGCGCCCTGGCGCCAGACCCTTAGGAGCTTATGCGCTAGTCTATGCTAAGGCAACCCAAGAGACCGACACTATGGCGCCAGCTATTGGGAACTAAGGAGCTACCTTACTCGCACCTAGGAGCCAATCCCATGGGTTCCTGGGTACCCATACATGACTTGGCAGACAGAGAGACTGGCACCTAGGTGTAAGCCTCGTGGCATCCAGGTGTAAGCAACTACCTGAGGCAGTTTTCAACAGTTTATGCACACGACTTGGAGAATTATTTAGATAACTAGAGGCTTAATGAAGGGAGTTTTTATAGTCTTTGAGGAGTATAAATGTAAGGACGGAAGAGGAGGCTGTACAAAAGAGTAGAAAGAGTATTTTATGAGGTATTTGGAGAGAATTTGGGTTATATTGTGAGGAAAATATTGAGGAGAGATAACGAAATCTTTGGGAGAGCATCCTTAGAGCTTTGTAAAGGAGAGAAAGCTAAGTACTGTGTATTTTCATTATTGTATTTCTAGAAAAATAATTAATTAGTGTATTTTCTTGTTTCCGATGATGCTTTGTGATGGGTTATTCATGCTTTATGAGTAGTTCACTTTTATGTTTAATTGTGATGATTAATTAGAATGTGGAGTGCAAAATGTTATTAAAATTGCTTTGAATTTATTCATGTGATGCTTAGCCTTTGTTACTTCATTTACTTTTCATTATGACCAAGTTAATTACTAAAATGTGTAGTGATCCATGACGACTTGGGAGAGCTATGATAGAAAAATTAGGTTATTTACATTGATCTATAAGGAATGGTGCAAGTACTTTGTAGGGATATGCAAATTTTAGGGAAATATTCTATGATGGGTTCAATTTGGGATTTAAGGAATTATGACCAACTCATCATCATTTGACTATGTCGGCATGACCGAAGAGCAATTAGTCGACTATGTGGGCATGACCAAAGAGCAATTAGGGTTCTTTATACACTCGAGAGAGAGAGAGTAAAGAATAGAGTTTATTCTATTTGTTGCTAGCTATATTCAAAATTGACACTTTACATTTCCTACACTCCACTATATCATTGCAAGGGAAGGTATCTCTATAACTTGATAATCACCAATCCTTTAACCTTTAAAAATTGATTGCAATATCGTAGTATTAGTTTATGGAGCCTTACCCTAATATAAATTCCAGGCTAGCCTAGTAGGCTAGAACTTCTCTTATGTCTAATTCACTCATTCCTTGTGAGATCAACATTCCAGACTAAAAATATGATATTAATGATACTATATGTACACTTGCGTCAGACCCCAGAGCGAGTGCACCTTGAAAATTAAGGAGTATCAAGGTTTTGGCGATGTTGTCGGTGAATCAATGGTGTAGTTAACATAGGAGAGTTTTAGTTGAACCATTTAGATCTATACTTGGAAATCTACAGTGTTAATTTTGTGTGTGTAATTGTTTGTTTTTTTTAAAGAAAAAAACTTTTCAATATAT
Source organism: Phalaenopsis hybrid cultivar (assembly GCA_002079205.1). Lineage (NCBI taxonomy): Eukaryota > Viridiplantae > Streptophyta > Magnoliopsida > Asparagales > Orchidaceae > Phalaenopsis > Phalaenopsis hybrid cultivar. The sequence continues at coordinate 246,116 of JXCR01121757.1, forward strand.
ATTTGTGGGCCAACCTGTGTGAAACCTACTAATTGAGACTTTAGTCAGTGATTGCATAGTTATGGACCTACGGGACTTGAAACCTACGATACAAAACTAGAGAGAACTATTAGGAGAATTATAAAATTCAAATGACTTCATGAACTTGTAGAAGAAATGACGTACAATCAACAAATCAATTTAGGTACCCAGGAATCAATTAATGTTTATCATAATGCACATAGACCATTAAGGGATTACGCTAATCCTATGACAAATAAAATTTACTTATGTATTCAAACCTCTATTGTAGAAGCTAACACATTTGAACTTAAGCCAATTGTTATCCAAATGGTGCAGAATAACCAATTTGAGGGATCCCCATCTAAAGCTCCTAACTTACACTTAGCAAATTTCTTAGAACTTTGTGCTACATTTTGCTATAATGGTGTGTCAAATGACACTGTTAGACTTAGGCTTTTCTCTTTTTCCTTAAGGGGCAAGGCCAAAATGTGGTTAAATTCATTAGAATCCAGATTAATTAGGACATGGGGTGACTTGGCACAAAAATTCGTAGCTAAGTATTTCCAATCTTCAAAAACTACTAGACATATAAATGATATTACTTCATTTTGCCAACATGAAGCTGAGTTGAATTATGAGGCTTGTCAACGATTTAAGGAGCTTCTTAGGAAGTGCCTACATCATGCACTGCCTGAATGTCTGATTATTCAAACTTTTTATAATAGTTTAGTAGGACCCCTTAGGTCTATTATCGATGTTGTCGCTGGTGGTTTGCTCATGTCAAAGCCATTTGATGAGGTGTATTCTCTTATTAAGGTGACGACCACTAACAATTTCCAATGGCCTTCTAAGAGAGTAAACTCTAGGAAGGAAGCTAGTGTACATGAAAAAAATGTGCTTTCATTTCTGACTTATGAGGTAGCAGCCATATCTAGGAAGCTAGATCAATTTGGAATGAACCAACCTTAAGGACCTTTATTAACTGAGAAAAACTCATTTGGAAAATTGGATGATGTGTTGACCTCATATTCGGTGAGGTCTAACTTTCTCTCCTAGGATTTAGGTTCTAGCCACGGGACTTACATTTTGACTATCCTAGACTACTAGTGATGTGACCCACTTCACTTAAGAACTTAAAACCACTTCTTCACTCTTTTGTGAAGTCTCACGTGGGTGGTCTCAAACCCTCACCAATTGGTGGACCGGTTGGGGACCAACATGATGAAACTCAAAGAGAGTTCCCATAGAATCATGACGCTTTAGAAAGACCTTGGGTGGCATGGCGATTTACATCCCCATACCTCACCCTACACATCACTACTTTCACTCTACTATACATATAACTAGCTTCACTCTACTATGCACATCAATACATCCACCATGCCTCTATACACGTTTCACCTGCATGTCTCACACATACACCCTAATTCCCATCAAAATTCAAAATTGCCCCAATTTCCACCAAAATTGAAACCATATGTCAGATCCAATTTCACCAAATTCATACCCCACCCTAGATTTCATCATGACAATTCCTAAAATTCATGGTACATTCAAATCTTCATCCAAACCATACCCAATTTCAAATCCAAATTTAATTCCTCATGACCCATTTTCAACAGCCCACCAAACCAAGCTCACTCCTCAATTCTTTTTTAAATAAAAAGCCCACTCCTTCATGAAAAAAAATTTCATCATCCATTTATCAAACCAAACTATACACCATGACATGCATGATTAATCTCCTCCATACTTGGTTTCATGACAACACTACATAAAATGCCAAAAAATAATAAAATTCGTCCTCATGAAAATGCCCGAGCCACATGCAAGCCATGAAACCTTCTCCAAGCCACATGTGAGCCATGTGAGCCATGAAAAGTCTACCATACCAAAAATGGCTAAAGGAGGGGTGCTTTAATGATTCTCCCAATGGTGTTTATCCCTTCTCATGCTTCATTTTAAACCATGATAAGTGTTAATCCATTGGTGCTTAGACACAATTGGCATCACAACTCTCCACCCCTGACGTCCCTCAGTAAGATGGTGACCTCCCATGGCCTGGTCGGCCTCCTTGGCAGCTAGATAACCCAAAACAAAGAGCCATCACCAAGGAAAAAACCTAAGATTCATCCCATCCAATATGGCTCACTTCTATTGAACACTTGCTCCTGTCTCCTCTCTACCCGAGTGACCTTTTGACCGACCAATTGGAGCCCTGTCTCCACCCTTGATCGAGCCTATAAAATGGCCACCTCCATGGCCAAATGAGCTAAGTACACAAACCTTGGCGAAGCCTTGTAAAAATTGCTTCAAACCCTTCTTAAACCTATAGGAATATCATCCCCACCATTCTTAGCCACTGTCCTTTACCACAAAACCCTAATTCTGAAGCAAAAAATGAGGACATTCTCGGTCATCACACCAACTCCACAAAACCCCAGATTGATCGTTCCAAAATATTCCCCACACCTCAAAATCAATTCCCTGATCAAAATCCCCCTTTCCTGTGGCCTCCTCCTAGGTCTAGACCAAACTCAATTCAATGTTTGGCCTAGATCATAGCTAGGCTCAACCTCAGCTCAAAGTGAAGCTTGGAGGAGGTTTGTGGAGTTGAAGCAAAGCTTCTCAACCATTCTTATCGAGGCCTCACCTCTTGCACAAAGGCATAAGCTCAAAACTTTAAATTATGCCTCGATTTGGGCTTTTGTGAAGAGACACAACAATCCATGCTCACCTAACCATATTAGATATGCTTGTCTTATTGAGATGAAGCTCTATGAACAAATCCCATCAAATTTGGTTAAATATCAAACGAGATCTTAACCCTAGATCATGGGCAATCTTCGAGTTATAGTTCATTTTGGACGATGACTCGATGTCGTCTATTCACTTGTTTTTGAAATGAGCGGCTTGGATCATTGATGACAACAGATCGAAGCATACGAAAGGGGCAAACTGTGGGACAAGTCAGCAACACAAGTAGAAAGATCAACCTCTAGGAGCACATCGCATGGTCTCTTGGAGCCGTCTTTTATTAGTAGGCACCGATGTGGTTAAGTGGATAAATAGGTTATTTCAGGTTTAGTTAAATACAGAAAATTAAATATAAATTCAAAAAAATGATATATTGGTGTAGAAAAATAAAAAAAATAAAATATAAATACCGTCGTGCTTATTGAATAGTGGTCTAATAAAACTACAATTAAAAATTATTATTTTATCTTTAATTTAAATGAATTAAATACACTAATACTTGATTTAATCATGAATAATTAAATACTTATCAACATGGCTTGAAATTTTTTAGGTTTGCTCATCCCGTGATTTGGAGTGTTCTCTAATTTTTCCACGTCAAAGGGCACCTTTAACCCTAAAATCCCTAATTTTTTAAGATAATAACTTCCGCCCACTAAAAATAATTATAAAAAATAAAATGAAAGTTAAAAAAATACAAAATCAAGTTTAATAAGTTCAATGAAGTCAGAGTGGCTTAAGAAAAATAAAAATGAGATTTAAGATTACAAACATAGTTTTCAAAAGTTCTTCTACTTAAAATATCATTAAAAATTATAAAAAATAAATATAACTCAATCACAAAAATCTCTCTGATTGAACAAAATAACTCTAAAATATCCTCATAATTTTTTAAAGACAATAAATGTATTTTAAATACTTAAATGCATTTTCTTATTATTTTGCTAATTATCAATAAAAATAATTATAAAAAATAAAATATAAGTAAAAAAGTGTAAAATTAAGTTTGATGAACTCATTGAAGTCAAAGATACTTAAGAAAAATAAAAATGAAATTAAAATTAAAAAGAAAATTTTAAAGTTTTATTTGAATTAAAAATAATTAAAAAATTACAAAAATATAAATATATTTCAAAATATCACAAACTCTTTTCAGGTTAGAGACATCAACTTTAAAATGCTTTCTTAGTTTTGTTAAAGACATAAAAATGTGTTTTGAGTAGTTAAATATATTTTCTATATTTCTATAAGTTATTGGCTAAGAAAATTCTAAAAAATAAAATAAAAATAAAATATATATATAATTTCTCCTTGATTAGCAAAGTTTCATTGTCAGTTGATTAAAAAAGAAAGAGTCACAGCGTATAAACCTTAAGGGTATAAGTGTAATTTTAGGATTTTACACCCTAACCTTAATTTAATCAAAATTTTAGGTTAAACCGGAAGGAAAAGGTATTAAACTAAGATGATTAACCTACTAGAGTGACTGAGACACAAAGGGATCAATAAGGTAGTAACCCACTCATGTTATTTTCTATAAAGGTTAAAATCATACTTACTTGGATTGTTGCGTACTGGAAGAAATAAAAATTTGGATGATCCAAGGGTGGAGGGGAAAATTTATAAGGTTAATAATTCACTGATTTTGATAGCACAAACAATGGTTATCAATACTCCAATCCCTTAATAAAGTTCAGACACACTTTATAAAACTTTCTAAAAATTACATGTTTACCCTTAAGCCTTAAGAGCTTTGTAGTGAAGTAGGTCTAATTTAATATCATTTGAGGAATAGTTAAAGAATAAAATATAAGTGATAATGAAACATTTCAAAAAAAACTTATAAGTTCAAAACCCAATTTGAGGATAATAGTATAAACTTTTCAATACTTTACAAATGTACCCTTAGGGTTCTATCCATACGATTTTTACCAGATTGACAATAATTGACCAGTACCTTTACTCATGAGTTGATTAAGACATAAAACACCGAAAAAAATTCAAATTATGACAATACATAATTTGAACGTGTGATCAACTCAATAATATAGCAATGTCAAATGAACTTAGAATAGTACGTGAGATTCTAATGTTTGTTTAGAGTTACTTTCTAAATATTTTTATTAGATTTTGGATATTTCATAGGACATTTGGGCTTAATATTATTTGTTGAGGAAAATCATCATCAAAATATAAGAACCACTAAAACCAAACAAAAAATGAAATCCTTAAGGACCCATCAAAATATGATTCGGGACCCTTTAAGTTAATATACATCATTGAGAATTATCAAGTCATCACTTAACCGATAGTAAAACCCAATGCTCATAGGTATGAGTCTTGGATATGGTATTTAGACCCTTGTGGGCAACATTAGGCATTTAAGATATTTCCACATATAGATCATCGGGCCGGTGTAAGTTGGAGGTTTTGGTGGCATGGACAACGATGAGAAAGTCATTTGATGATAAATTGCAAGTGGCAGAATAGTACTATATCTCCTTGCCTAAGGACCTTCCGAGGGTATAGGATTGCCATTATTATTCACTAACATTTGACTAGAAGTAGCCCATGCTTTCTAAGATTGTCGGAGTTCTGGCCCGACAGTCTAATTGACTTGTGGACAGTTAATACAACCACAAAACAAATACATTTATGATGAAACTAATACTTTGATAGCTAAGTATAAATCTACCTTACTCATATGCATGACAAATTATGAATTTTGGTATTACATTCGCACGGCAGTTTTCAAGCGGCAAAAAAACAAACAGCTAGCTAAGTTATTCGCAGCAGCTTCCTTGGGCGGTTGTTGTGCAACAGCTTATTGATAAGTCTTGGGCAGCTGCTGTGCAACAACTTATTGGGGACCTCTATAAGTAAAAACGCCTAATAATTCTTATATTTCTTTGTAGCTTTTTCATGAATGTCATAACTGATTACTATATCTGACAAATTATTAGATTGTATCATCTTTTCATCAGATTTTATCAACTTTTTTCAAACTTTAAAGCTAAATTAAATCCCTTCTACTATATATTAAATATTAAGGGTTTTTACTTATAGAGGTCCCCAAACTCTATAATTTATAAATAAAGGCTCCCAAAACTTAAATTTATTCCCATGGACTCCGTATGTTTGTTGACAGGTACGTGTTAGAAGAAAGGCACCGCCCCACTGCTTCAAGTGTCGAATGCCTTCTTCTCATCTTTTCCATCCTTCAATTGCAATAATCCCAGGACCAGAATCTCATCGATGGTCTAAAGCTTAGGCTGCGTCAGTGCGAATAAGCTTTTGTTCTTCAAAGAATGCAAAAAATCCTGCTTCTCATTGATCGTCAACACCTAGTTTAATTTCACCAATTCTTGTGCCTTCGTTTCCTCTCCTTGACATTTGTTGTTCAGTTCGTTGATGCTTTCAAGGAGAGCAACCTCCCAACTTTTCGAATCCATTGAGTCACCATCCTCCCTTAGCGATTCCAGTAACAGCTTCTTCGGCAGGCCCTTGAACTTCGCCACCTCCCCTTCAAGAATATTTGATTCGTCTCTAAAAGTGATTTAGAACTCTTAATCATGCTCGGGTACTCAAGCATGACCAATGGGTTGTGTGGCCATCACCCGATTGATTGCGCTCTACCAGTATTCAATTCGATCCATGAGAAAAAAAGGTCTTCGACTCTTGGAGCTAACTCCTTCCGATCGAGAGACAGACAGAGTCCCTGGGGAGTAAGTTAAGGGTTTGGAAGCCTTATGTGTAAATTATAGAATTTGAGGACTTCAATATGTAAAAACCCCCAAATATTAACTATAATCCAATAAAATTCAAACCAAGATGGCCGAACTTTTTTTTTTTGTGCGTTATTAATTTATTTCTCTTTTCTCATTTTTTTAATAATGTTTGCCACATTCGCACGGATGAGACTGATGATGTAGACATTCAACAAAACAGCCACAGACCTGGCCCCTCCCTCCAATAGCCGAAGGAAAAAATAAATAACTTCCTTTTGCATAATTCATTATTCGTGACAAAATCATTTATGCCACATTCCCAGCTGTATTTTCTCTGTATATGCAAATCAATCCCGCTAAATATAGTTTTACATTATCATTAAAAATGACCAGGCTCACGAGTGGTGCTGAGGACCCTACCTAGGAAGGCTCCAACTTTAATGCCAAACACACATAAGAAAGGCCAATTTTTTTGGTTATATTTTATGGCTTCACATTGCTAATCCCTTTCATTACAGTACATAAATTCCTGCATGCCAAATTTTGCTTTGTTTTAAGCTTTTATATTCTTCTAACCATGACTTCGTCTTCACAAAACTACTCAGCTATTGTTCTCTTGTGTGATTTTTTCCACTAGATATTTCCGAGAAGGCTCCAGCATTGCCCAAGGTATTACCACTAGCCAGCATGTCTCTTTTCTGGCAGACAGAAAGCCTACTTAAAAGAAGACTAACCTCACAATACTGCATTGATATCTAAATTATTTTCAATATCAAAGCTGTTAGTTAATCAAAATAAGGAATGGAGGCAGATGGCAGAGTTTCCTCCTGCATTTCGCTTCCTTCCAACAGACCAAGAGCTCATCAACCAGTATCTAAGGAAGAAGGCACATCCTTGAGAGCTTCCTGGTGATTATCCTTCTTCTTACTAATCTTTTCATTACAATAATTGTCGAATGGAAATTTATGCTTGCATGATCACCTAATAACAAGTTTATGTTGAAGTCAAAATTTTGCAGAATAAGTTGCAAATGATGGGGATAATAGTGGAGAATGGAGGGACAACCTTAGCTGTTTTGCAGAATCAGCTGCAAATGATGGATTGAATAGTGGGGAAGACAGCACTGGATTCATATGGAATCCATCTGATTATGTTGTCCAGAAGGAGCATTCCGAGAGGGAGAAGGAAGGAACACAGAATTTAGCAGCCTCTGCTGCAGCAATTTACTCGAATAAGAGGAAACAATCATTTGCCATATTTGATGATTTTCTGATGTTGCAACCTAGCAAGAGGCTGCAATGCACGGTTGATGGATGACTCACACCAATAGATTCTTTGTATGAAAGTTTGCAGTATTTCAATTGATTTTGGTATGTGGCATGGATTCTATTTCAATTGATTTTCATATGCTTGTGATTTGTTAATTGGTCGTGAGAAACTGAGAAAAAGATGAGGTAAACTTTGTGCTAGTTCAGGATTGTTACTAGACAAACAAAGTTGTTTTTCTTTATTATTCTTTGTATAATGCTTCAATAGAAAAACAATTCAATTTATTAATTTGAATTAGAGTTTGTATTATGCAATATTTGTGGTTTGATCTGGTTGATATTATATTTATTAATTCAGGAGAGAGTCTAAGAAGGCTTGAAATTATCCTACACCATTATTTGAAAATAGAATTATGACGGGTACAAAATTTTAGGCTCAAAACATTTCATTATAGACTTGGCTCAAATTTATAACAATGTGGGCATGACCGAAGAGCAATTAGTCGACTTCTCTACTGAGACTCAAATTTGACTTGATGTTCTAACAAGATCATAGAATTGAAGTACATCAAGTAAAATTTTAGTTAAATGTAGGCATGAGCGAAGAGCATCTTAGGTAAAGTTTTTTACTCAGTTTAGGGCCTTCCTCTTTCTTATTTTTGTGGAATTTATAATAGATGTAATTGATGTAATATATTAAAATTCAATGGTTTGATTGTCAAAATTGATGTTCTAGTGTTTGATAAGTAATACATAAAAATTGAGTGGAATGTATGTAAGATTTGAAGTATTGGACTTAGATATGTAAAGCATAAGAATTGAGTGGAATGTATGTAAAAATTGAAGTTTATGTGTTAGATATGTAATACAAAAATATTGAGCGGAATGTATGTAAAAATTGAAGTATACGTGCTAGATATGCTTAACAACTCTCTGGTTTGCATGTAAAAAATGAAGTTTAGGTGTTAGATAGATAATACATAAGAGTTCAACGGAATGTATGTACGAAAAAATAGAAGTTTAGTTGATAAATATGTAATACATATGAATTGAGTGGATGTACGTAAAAATTGAAGTTTGGGTGTTACATATGTAATACATATGAAATGAATGGAATGTTTGTAAAAATTAAAGTTTAGATCGTAATATGTAATACAAAACAATTGAGTGGAATGTTTGTAAGAAAATGAAGTTTAGGTCTTAGATACATTTATGAAGGATTTGAGAAGAATGCATGTAAAAATTGAAGTTTAGGTATTAGAAATGTAACACATAAGAAATGTGTGGTTGGTATGTGCAAATTAAAACTTTAGGCCTTAGATATGTAATGCATAAAAATTGAGTGGTATGTATGTAAGAATAGATGTTTAGGTGTCAGCAATGAAATAATTAAGAATTGAGTGGAATGCATCTAAAAAATGAAGTTTAGGTGTTAGATATGTAATACATAAGATTTGAGTGGAATGTATGTAAAAATTGTTCTTTAGGTGATAGATATGTAATACAAAAGAATTGAGTGAAATGTGTGTAAAAATTGAAGTTTAGGCTAAATATGTAATACATAAGAGCTTTGTGGAATTTATGTAAGATTAGAAGCTTCGGTATTAGACATGTAATCCAGAAGAATTATGTTGTTTGTATGCCAAAATAGAAGTTTAAGTGTTTGATATGTATGACATAAAGATTGAGTGAAATGTATATAAAAATTGAACTTTAGGAGTTAGATATGTAATACATAAAAATTCAATGGAATATAAGTTAAAATTGATCTTTAGGTCTTACATAATGTACATAAAAATTGAAATATTGGTGCTAGATATGTAATATATAAGAATTGAGTGGAATGTTTGTAGAAATTGAAGTTTAAGTGTTAGATATGCAATAAATAAGTATTGTGTGGTTTTTATGCAAAAAAAAAATGATGTTTAATTGTTAGATATGTTGTACATAAGAATTGAGTGCAATGCATGTATGACTGATACTATTCTCTAAATCTACATATAGGCTAATAATGGATATTCAAAATTTAAGATTGAGTGTGTAAGATAAATTTAGTCCAGGAAAGAAAAGAGTCACTAAAGAGTTCTTGAATGGTGTAAGAGAATTTGTGCAAGTGGCATCACTGCTGCTCATTTATATTTTAGAAGGTAAGTTTCGATGCTCTTTTACAAAACATAAAAATCAAATGTACCTTAAAATTGATGAAGTCAATTTGGACCTCTATCGTAAGGGAATTCAATCCAATCATTACTACTAGACTATGCATGGTGAGCATGAACTAAATGTTCATCCTGTTGGTGTATCATCACGTTCTGCCCCTCCAACAGAATACGTTCCTAGCACATGAAAAAAATATTTTTGATGCCAAAATAAACCCATTTTGTTGGGTGTCTTTTGAGGATGACAAACACCTAAAAGTGAAGCGCAAGAAATTCTACAACATACTATAACAACCTTTGTGTTAAGGTTTTATCATGTATTGAAAGTTATTAGTGATACAAAGAATGATTTAATCAAGTCATAGCATTATTTTTAGTTTTATTTTTTTGTGTGGTTATTTGAGGCCATTCAAATTTCAAATATTTAATTATTTAAATAATCAAACACGACATCAAAAGTAAAATACTACTCGAAAGATGGAAATTCTACTTTAGCATGGGTTCAATTATTTGAATTTTTTTTTTTTGGATATTTGCACTGTCTACGATTAAACCAACAAATCTTTCCACTTTTTAATCCAAAGACTAGATAGTCAAGCCCTATAGCTAGTTACATCCTAAGAAATAAAAGTTACTTAAGAAAACCCTTGATTAAGACAGACTTTTTGCCATCAAGAATGTTCTAAGTTTAGTTTTCATGATTGATTATTGAAATATCAAATGGAAAAAGGCTTAAAAGTGGAATAATTATATCCAAAAAAAGAAGAAGTTGGATATCAAAAATACAAAGAAATCTTTGTGAAATCTCAATTATCTTATTATTTGGCCTTGATTATTTTGAATGAGATTTATTTGATGTTTCTTTTGACCTTTTATTAGAAATTTAAGACTTATGTCGTAAGATATCTTATCATGAAAATGCCTATGAGTTGAAGATTTATTTCTTAGCTAGCTGAATAACCATGAAATCCTAAGACTAAAGTGAAGTTCATTGAAAGAAGTAAAATCTTGGAAGCCTAGTTTAAGGGAAGAGAAAAAACAATGATCAAACAAATGAATAGACTTACAACCCTACCTAGAAAAGGTTTCCATCTAAACCACCTAGTCATAAACAAACCATGCATGGCCTGTTTCAATGAGTGCAAGAAAGGATATGTTGTTATTTATTAGGGAAAATTGGTCTTACAACTTAATTATGAAAATCAAGGTGCCTTAGTTTGAATGGTATCCACAATACCTAGGACTAAAGCACACATATTTTTGCAAATTAAAATTTAAAACTTTATAGCTCCTCACCTCCAAGAATTTTTCTTAATTTTTATTGACTCTTAGTATCAAATGAAAATGCAAACTGTGAATTGGTATGCAAGTCCTTGATGAAGAATACATAGAAGATTTGTTCATAAGATCAATTAGTATGCAGAGACAGACTCACTCAATAAGGCGATGATCCTCAAAGAATAGATCGCCTCTTTCCATGCAATGAGTAAGGGCTTAAAGATAATTAATAGATCCAATATGAAATTCATATGCCTAAAATGATGTTTTTATGGCTATTCCTAAATCAAAAAGTTATTTCTACTAATTTTTATTTAATATCAATTTTGTTGTTTTAGATAGAAGATGTTATTAAGTTGTGGATATAATATGTTCTTTATTTTTTCTTCAGTTATGAATTTCATTTTGTTTTGAATAAATATGTTAAATTTGTTATATTAGGGTAGAAAATTTAGTCCTTAATGGCCTAGAAATAACCCAAACAAAAAGGTTAAACAAAGTGCCAACCTAAGATTTGGTTAGATCTATTAAGCACAAACATTAAAACAATATGGTCAACAAAAGTGTGTCAACACTTGACCTAAGGCAGACTCATCAGTCAAAAATTTCATTTGAATATCATTTTTTGATATATTAGGGTAGAAAATTTAGTCCTTAATGGGCCTAAAAAACTCAAATAAAAGGTCAAACAAAGCACCAACCTAAAATTTGGTCATATCTGTCAAACACAAACAACAAAACAATATGGTCAACAAAAGAGTGTCAGCACTTCACCTGTGTCAGACTCATCAATCAAGAATGTCATTTGAATATCCTTGGTGGTTTATTTGAGGTTCATCATCTGCTTTATGTTCATCTTCCCTTGGATGTTTCAGAAGTCAATAGTTCATCAACTATGACAGGCACCCTAACTCTAGGGGAAAAAAACACAGCAGGAAAAGAAACCAAATTTTATTATTATAGTTTATGTTTATTGTAACAGCCCTAAGAAATAAGGTGAGCACATCCTATGTTTATTATGACAACCTAGAAATATGTCAAGAAACTATAGCAAAATAGATTAACATATAATGGAGATGTAGTTCACATGTAAAATAAAATAATTTTCTCATCTTAAACAAATGCATAACAAGCAAACACGCACAAAAAACAAGCATAACAAAACACAATGACCTCACCCTGCTTAATCCTAATACTAAGGTTAAGACCTTATGACGTCTAAGCGTTGTGATGGTATAGTAAGGGGAAAATGATTACTAAAACTAGTCAAGATCTCATGGTTCCATCATCCCAGGGCATTGTGGTTCCTGTTCTACTTAATTATAGAAGGTAGTTAACCCAATCTCACTAAAAAATTCTTGTTAGCAACCATAGGTTGTATCGTCTAAGCGATATTTGTAGATCTAGTTAATTTGATTAAGTTTTAAAATTTTAATTGTTTGTTAATTTTAAGGGTTCACTTTAAGTATTAATAGTTTTTTGAATTTTATAAGTTTATAGTTATATAAATTTTTATTGATTTATTTTAAGTTGAATTTTAAGGTTTTTTCTTATTTTGCGTTAAATGTGCTCAAATTGGCTTAAAATTATTTTTTTGGAGTTTTTACTGAATTAAAAGTGTTTTGTTAAAATTTTGTGAGTTTTAAAGTTTTTGTTGACTTCTTAAAATTATTTGAATTTTATATCTATTTTTTTATTTGAAAATTTAAAATAATTCTAAATAAACTTTAAAACCCTTAAAGTTTTTGAGAGAAGCTTGGAATGAAATTCTAACAAACCTCTAAAACTTTTAACTCATTTTTGTTTTTTTAGAATTTCTTATGAATTTTTTCTTTTATAAAATGAATGAATTATTAAATCTTATTTATGTGATTTTTTTTAATATCTCAGTTCTTCTTTAATCACTTGATTTATTGGTGAAGATTTCATTCAATTTGAAGTTTTCTTCCATAAGTTATGAGGATTTAAATTTATAACGGGTACACATGTAAAATAGTCATTTTTAAATTAAACCACTTCATTTCAAAGTGAAAGTTACTTATTACATTTTATTCTTCATCGATAAGTGATTGAATTAGTGGGTTGAAATTTTAAAATTTAATTATGTGATTTGTTGAGCAGGCTTCAAAGAAAACCAAGGGTGAAAAATAAGTAGGACCCGATGATATCCTAATTGAAGTGTTAAAATATTTAGAAGATTTGGGAGTTTCTTGGCTTATTAAACTCTTTAATCTTATTCGAAAAACTAAAAATATGACTGAAGAGTGGAGGAAGAGTATTTTTTGTCACTATTTTTAAGAATAAAAGGGGTGCACAAGAGTGTGCATATTATAGAGGAATTAAGCTGATGTGTCATACTTTAAAATTATGGGAGAGGGTAATTGAACATAATCTGATACATGATGCAAAAATTTCTCATAGTAAGATTTGACTTATGCCAAGCAAGTCTGCCATGGAGGCTATACATTTATTGAGAGGTTTGGTGGAGAAGTACAAAGAGATTAAGTTGGATCAACATACAATTTTTTTTTTCAAAAAAAAGCTAATGATAAGGTTAGAGAGTTCTAGAGAAGAAATATGTTATTATCACTTCTATTAAATTCATTAAAGATATGTATACTACATTTGTTACTTACATTCGAATAAAAAGAAGATTGACTAAGTATTTTGCTATTTTACTTAGATTCCATTATAGATCGACTTTAAGCCCATAACTCTTTGAATTATTTATGGATCCTCTTAATGGATATTTACAGGAGGATGCATCTTAGTGTATGATTTTCGCTGATGGTACCCTTCTCGTTGTTAAGACTAGAGAAAGAGTTCAGAAAAAAATTAAATTATGAATGTCTACATTGGAATCTAAAGGCTTTCATGTGAGTATATCTAAAATTGAATACATGCAGTGTAATTTTAGTATTGGTAGCTCTAATGGTAGAGTTGTAACTATGAATAATCACATCATTAATAGGTGTGGTCATTTTAGTTATCTCAGGTCTATTGCTCAAAGTGATGGTGATATAGATGGGGATGTTATTAGTAGAATTCAAATTGGTTGGTTGGCGTGAAGGAATGCATTTGATAACAAATTAAAAGCAAAATATTTTTGGTATTTTTAAATTTTTTCAGCTTTTAAAATTTTTAGTATCTGCAAAGAAATATGAAAATAATATAAATAAAATTAATAAAATAAAATTAATAAAATAAAAAATGTCAAACTTAGATCGTAAGTTTTAAAACTAAGGTTTTTCTAAAAATTAAAAATAATTATTAATGCTTTTCCCCAGCAACAATGTTGAATACTTGTGTGTTAAAACTAACCGCAGAGTAAGTCTACCATACAACACAAGTCCACGTGTCAAATAGTTTGTAGTTTAAGAGTTCGCGTATCGACCCCTCGAGGAAAGTCTAACAATTATTTTAGTAGAAAAATTTCTAGCTTACTAATTTAGTTAACCTCATTTGGTGTGATATCAAAGATAGATTAAGTCTTCAGATTCTTGAAAAAATAGAATGAATGGAAGGCAATAGAAAATAAAAACAACGAAAAGATTTGGTGAGTTCCTTCAAGATTGATGAGGCCCGTGTGTCTGTGATTCAAGGATCGTGATTATCATGATTTTCCTAAAATGTTTTCCTGCGTGATTTTTGTAAAATAGGATATGGTACTCCTTATGACTTTGTATAGGCCAAAATAATCTTAGAATAAATGAAGTTGAGGCTTCGTTAATCCCCATGGAATTTCTTATAACTATTATGATCCCTTTGAATGATTGTAGAATTCCACTGGAATATGTATATCCTCTTTGAATTTTGTGTTTAACCCTTCATTTCCACTATGTAATGGTTAGAGTTTGTAGCTTCATGAAACATTTTAACACCCTAGTTGGCTTGGCTAAGAGAAAATTAAGTTCATGGGTTAACTAATAACATAGTTGATGAAAGTAAGAGAAAATTTTAATGAAAAAAATAACAAAAAAATCACGATTAAACCCACTGCCTCTATATCATGGAGACAAAAAGAATGAATTTAACCACGCATTGTTAAGAAAATCATAGAAATAAAATTATGCAAGAATCCATTGCAAGAGACATAAACATGTAAAACTTGCAATAAGAATCCATTGCAAGAGACATAAACATGTCAAATCCATTGCAATAACTTACATGTAAAACTTGCAATAACTTTTAGCAATCCCTCCTCTTATACAAATCTCTCACAACCCACAAAACAGATGACACTCTCAGCCTACAAGGTTTCCACCTAAAGAGGAAGAAGTCCTAGAGGAAAGCTCTCAAATTCTCTCTGAATCTTTCGTCCTATAAAGCTTAATGACTACTTGATGTAGAAATCTTTGTATGAAGCCTTAAAATCACTTTTATATCAAGAATTACGGCTTGAGCCACCGAATTTTCTTTCTAAAGTGTTTTCTTGCTCGTCAACGTGATCCCGCCCTCATCAGGGTTGGTGTGGTCACACCGGATCTGGCATGGTCACACCTCAGATCTTTGATAGATGGTGTGGTAATTCCACTTCCAGACATGGTCATTACACATATAGCCATTTTGTTGGATTTTCTCATTCCAAAAGTGTTCGTATTCAACCCCTGCAAGTTGCACAACATCAGCAAAAATACTTTCAAAACTAAGATAAACAAATAAAAGAAAAAAATGTAAATGCAATAAACAGAACCTAGATAAAATCACATAGAATTGACGTACGTCAATGATCCACTTTCCACTAAGAACGATAATTTTTTTTCTACCGTAAGCCTAAAATTAGCATTACTATCAACTATGTATGATACCAAAGTTAACCCAAACCACACTAAAAAACCAAATATTATTACTGAAATATTGTATATAAAATGTATTTTATTTTTTGCTATGCACTTTCTAGGCACCCTCTCTATAAATAAGAAGATAACCACAAATCCAGAACTAGCCTGAGGAAACACGGTAAAATGAGGAATAAAGAAACAAATATAATTTCCTTCCTCAATGTATTCTGATGAAAGCAGAGTGGAAGGGTGAGAAATATGAGAGTTTCAGTGGTCTTTATGAGCCATGTTCCGGTAATTCCTTCTTAGATAGTTCAAATGGTAACTTTATCATGCACGAAGGTGATGCGTTTGATCAAAATAAGAAGTGGGAGGGAGAAAAGTGAGGGTACGATAGAGATAAGAGAAATGGGGGACAATGCGAGGGTTTCAAGTAGAGGAGAACATGCAGAGAAGAAAAATAAAATTGGAGGCACGAAGCTTAAATTTTATGGGTGTTTTCATCGAATTTTTGTTAGCCATATTCAGAAGAAAATGTTTGTAGGGAAATTTTTTTCCATCTTTGCACTGAAAGTAGTTCAATGATTTCAAGTAAAAAATTTGTTTCAAATAATTAACTGCAAATAAAATGCAAACTACACCACAATTTAGCTTTAGTTTTCGCCACTTTTTGTTGGGCTTTTGCATCAAATTATTGGATGTAAATTTGATGCAAACTCTGCAGCAAATCAAAATCTATTTTTCTCTGTTTTTAGATGCCAATATGATGTAGGTCTTGGCGTTGGAAAAATCTGATGCTATTTTCAACATCTCTTGCAGTGTTAGTCAATTGGTTTTTGAACGCCGGCTATGATTATCGATGAAAAACGAAGACTTACCAACGATTTGATTTTAATCAAGCATCAACGTGCTTAGCCTGCTGTTAAACCAGCGGGAGATAAAAGCCGCCGATAAATCCATCACTTTTTCAATTGTCATTAAACAATTTATCTATGCCCAACGAATTGTCGTCAATCCGTCATAAATTTATTAACTGATGGTTCTAAAATTTTAACAGGCGGTTTTGAAAGATTAACTAATGGCTTTGACTGTTGGAAATGCTAAATTCCTGTAATACAAGGATCTCCCAAGTCCAGCCGCTGAGGGCCTATAGACATTATTGCAGCTCCCCATTATAGTCTATGTGGCTCACAACTTATATAGCTCCCAACTCTGTCCCCTATGGAGTACCAAATTTATCATAGCCTAGCACTATTGCCTATATGACTAAAAACAGCCAATGTGGCTTGTTACTCGTGTAGCTCGCGACGACGACTTCTGTTTCTTTCGAACATAATCACTACTCCTCACTACAGCCTATGTGACCAACTACGACCTACATGGTTTATTCCTCGTGTAGCTCTCAACTTCATCTTTTATGGCTTATCGACATTATCGCAAGTCACCGCAACAACCTATGCAACCAATTATGACCTACGTGGCTCACAGTTCTTGCAACTTTCTTCTACGACATTTGTGTTCAACTAACGCTCTTGAAGCAACCATCTAAGGACCACACAACCAGCAACTAACATGACTTTCAACTATGACGTATATGGCAAGCAAGCGCTATAGCCACCATCCAAAAATTTCATGATTGACTGCTGCTTCTATAGCAATTGACTACATATGTTACAATCTATTATCATCTATAAGTACATTCATTATAGTCAGACTACCACTATTATAGAGAAAATACCATTATACATTTATAATAATCAATTTTATAATTCAATCT
The DNA here is from genome assembly GCA_002079205.1 of Phalaenopsis hybrid cultivar. NCBI lineage: Eukaryota > Viridiplantae > Streptophyta > Magnoliopsida > Asparagales > Orchidaceae > Phalaenopsis > Phalaenopsis hybrid cultivar. Next base: position 263,867 of record JXCR01121757.1, read on the forward strand.
TTCCTAATTCAAACGAAGAGTACATATGTGTACTCACCAATTATAATTGATTGCTTCGACCGGGCTTAGCCTCCTAGTTCTTTCCACTTTCCAAGGTTTTCCTCTTAAAAAGTCAAAGTAACCCCTCCTACTTCTCTTTTATACTTGAGTGCATGTTATTGTCTTGTACAACGCTAAGACGCTAAATAATCACTATAACACACGGTTCTTCTAATACACACCACTTATGATCCCAAACCTCCAACTATGCAACTTTATGAAGTAAAATCCACAACATCAAAAAAAGATGCAAACACATCATAGAATTACTATTTCATATATTTCTTTTGTAAATTCAATTTTTCAATTTCAATTTAACCGAGTGAAGTAGAAGATATGGGACCGTAAAGAAAGCGCCTAACATTCCTTTCATTCAGCTGAGCTTGGTCTAGATGTGGACCATCTCAACTTTGAAATCCATTGATTTATTCTGTTTACAACATGTAGCATAGCGGCCAATTCAACCATCATTCCCTGCCAAAAGTTTCTGTTACAATCTCAATAATTCATCCAACACATAATCCTTCCCCTCCATAGAGAAAAAACTCACCGGAGATATACTGCCTGCGGTTAAGACAAACAATAAAAGACTTTATTGCTGCAAATTGTCTCATCTCTACAGCATTACATGACAGAATGCTTTAGCTAAGAAATTGCATTACTTTTTCTACGCACGAGAAGATGCTCGTCTCTATGTGCGTCGGATATTGAACTGAGTATATGATCTACAACATATAAGCCAATGGAATGAACACGAACATAATTAATTCTATAATCATGCACTAATCTTCGCTGCAGGCAGGAGAATAAAACAATAATTAAAATGAAAATCTGAAATTTTTGCCATTGTTTTTTAAGTGTGTGATGCTGAAAAGTTAATTTAAGTTTTATATTTATTAAATGAAAATCCAATTTTTTTTTAGCATTTTTGCTTTGGTTTAGGATAAGAGAAAAAGGAAAAAAGTGTTGGTGAACATTGCAGCAACTTTAGGGATGGAAGTGCCCTTTTTTGCTAGCCTCTTAGGCATGCTTAATTCTTCAATTTTGAGAGGCTAATATGCATTGTCAAAGCCCTTCAGCATTGGGATCCGGGTAAGGAGTCCAAAAGGTATCGTTTAGTGAGTTTCGGGAAAAATTATTAGGGGCGAACTCTTCACATTCGGATTTTGTTGTATTTTAGCTGCATTGGTTGTATCAGTACAAACAGTACAAACAATACAACCAAAATATAACAAAATATGCATGTATGTACTCCAAACCTAATAATTGCTCGAGTTTCAAACTGTTGATGCCATTTTGTTTGTTCTCTCTAACAAACTAGTGGCTAGGTAATAGTCATTTTTTTTATTTATATTTGTTTGGTGTGTAAGGTTATCTAGAGAAGGTTGATCTGGACACAATGTGATGAATTGCTATAACTTCTTGGTTGTTGGCCTAGCAGGTGTCGTTGTTTAGCTATTATCAGATCACTGGTTATGTGAATGTACATATTGAATTACATATTTTGTTTCATGATTCTATTATCTTTTTGTTATGCTATCTGAAAAATATGAGAGAATTTGTTTTCTTAGCCAATCATTTAACACATCATTAATATTAAATAAAACATGGATAAACTGACAATTAGATCAAGAATTCATTAATGCACCCTATAAATTGTAACGCATTGAGAGCTCCATCTATTTTTTCTTCTTGTTTTGTTTAGCTTCTACTTTCTTGGGGATTTTGATTTTTTACGTAGTGAAAATTTTGACTAAAATTTTTGAATTAGATAATAGCCATTTATGACTGTTGTTTTCAATGCTAAGAAGAAAAGGTTAGTAACTCGATGACGACAAGCAAGAAAATATGCATTAAGGAAGCTCAAGAGAGTTCTTCTTTGCATGTGATAGCAATTGTAGTTCTTTTCGAACCAATATCAAGGCTTAACCCAAGTGTTTTCAAGGGCTTGAGTGTTCTCTCACTTTCTATGGAAGAAAATTGTAGGACAAAAGTTTAAGCTCATTTTAGGGTTATAAGCCTATCTTATATTATAAAAAAAAATTCAAAAGAGAAAGACTCATTTTCATTTTTTGCTATTACGACTGAGTTCTTTAGTTAAGAGAATTCCTTTGATTAGGAAGTCCACTAGGATATAATGGTCATTGAAAGTGAAGGTAGTGAATCTTGGCTTTCTGAGCAGATTTTGATGCATGATCTCCTTTATGTCGAGAGTGCCAATAATATGTCGCCTTTTTGGTCATGTTGTTCAGCCTGGCTCGATTGAGGCCGACGAGGATGTCTAACGCCTTACAAGCATGTTGGTCGCCAACATGGGAAAATATATTTAATTTAATATACATAATTTATATATTCTTGAAGATAGTATTTTAAATTTGAAAATATGAGACCAAACCAATCCCATATATGTCATAGTTTAAATAAAAGAGCACAACACCACAAGCGATGTATCTATCCTGAGGAATAGACACATTGCTTGCTCATAAAACTTGATTAAATAAACTAAAGAATTTATGACAACCGTTTTGATCTGCGAAACTATTATGTTGACCGACAAATTTCCCTTATCTAATATGAAAGATTAGGTAGGGTTTATATTAAGCTGGGTTTCTAAAGTTTCCTATAGGGGCAAGCCCTTATAGGTAATTACATCTTAAATGACCGAGGACAACTAAGAAAACTCTTAATTTAGATGAGAAAATATTGTCCTTCAGAATCTCAAAGTTTAAGACTTTCATGGTCTGACATAGAAGCATCAAATGGGAAAAGATCAAGTTTGGAACATTTATTTTCAAAATCTAAAAGAAGAAAACTAGGGGATGCAACAGATCCTGAGGAGAATCTCAGTGACTTCCTAAGCTATCCTATGATTTGGCTTCAATTTTTAGGATATATTATTATATGTTTCATCATACCAATTATATTATTTAGGGCTTACAAGTGCATGATACGGTCATATAAATTGTCTGGAAGATATTATGTCGCGACAAATGACAACCTCAGAGCCTAAGGCAAGTTAGGGCTAAAATTGCACAACAGGGTTGTGCAAAGGCTTAAAGATAATTTAAGGATTTATGTCGTATTAAACAAGCTACCTCGAAGTCCTATGACTTGCTATTTAATTCTAAGAAATATTGTTGTTGTAGATCCACTTGTTATCTCGAAGTTGTTCTTTTGCATATTCTTGTCATTCTGCCCAAAGAGTTAGCTACAAGCTCCTCATCAAAGTGACAGCTCCAAGTTCAAATTTCAAGGTTTTACAGTTTAAGTGACAAGTTTTGTTGTTGTTCAAATGTCTTTAGGGGGTTAAAGTTGATTAGAGCGACACCGCTTATAATCCCATGATTCGTTGATTCCGGTACCACTATTTTCTCTTGAATTTACTTAGTCCAAACGAGTTGTTAAGCTCATTTAAACTAGGGAGATTACGTTAGCAATCGTAGGTTACATCATCCGACGGACTCCCGTAAATTTAAAAGGACGTATTAAGTTGTTTGTTGTTTTCAAAATGTAAACTTAAATTTGAAAATATGTTTTGTATTTTTTCTTAGTTTTAGTTTAGTTTTGCAGGTAAAGTAAATAAATGCAGGTTAAATAAATGCGATAAGGAAAATAAGGAAATTTGCAATGCATAAAATGTAAATGCATACCTGGGCCTCTGTTACTGATGCCCCATATGCATTTTTAGAACTATATTATATACTCGTTTTTTGTGATATTGCGCTTTAAAGGTTGCAGGTTGATGACTTTTAGGACTTGAGGCAAAAAGGAAGGAATTTGGAGTCAAAAATGGTGTTTTGTAGGAAAAACTCAGCTCCAGCAAGGATGCCGACAGTGCCAGAATGGGCGTTGATGGTGCCATTTAACAAAGAGTACAGAATTAAATTCAGGCCACGGGCGCCGACGGCGCCAAGGTCGGTGTTGGGTAAAATTCTAAAAGATTCAATGAATTTGGACACATTTTGAAGAGTTATTGAAGACACCTCTTAGAGAACCGACATTTTACTTTATGTAGAGCAAAAATTGCTCAGAAAAAGTGGTAGTTAGAAGGGGCTAGAGTGTAATTGAGTTCACTGGAGTGTTCTATTGTTTAGTGTGGTGAGTCTAAATGTTCTTTTCTCTTAAGAGTAGTTAAGAGAGGGAGAGAAGTGAGAGATTTCTTCTTCCATACACCTTAAAAGAGCAAATCAAGAGTCTTGTAAGGAGAGAAAGAGATCAAGAGAAGATATAAGGGATTTGCTTTGAGAAAGAGTTACAGATAAGTGATGTTTGTTTATTATTATTGTGTAAACTTTTTGTTATTTAAGAAATTAGTATTTTTTTATATCTTTCTCATGAGGTCTGAGTAGTTTTCTTTGTCTTTCTCCCTACTCTGATATATGATGAAATGACGAGATAATTTGAATGTGCCAATTTCAAAATATAAAATAAATTGTGATGATTTTTTAACTCTGTTCTTAATTTACTTTTCGATCTGGCCAATTGAAATGTTAAAATCTATTGTGAAATATATGATCCAGGAAATAGAGTTTGAATTCTACAACAAAGTGAGAATCACATTCAATTCTGTGAAGGAGTGTTTTGTTCATAGAATTGGGTGCAAATAAATAGAGAAATATATATTATTGGACGAAGAATTAGAGATTTTAGGGTGACAGACTAAAATCCTTAAATTGGTCTTAGTGTTTAAGAACTAAAGTGAGAGTTAGCCTTCAAGGGAAGGGAAGTGTGAGCTCTAGAGTGAGAGTCAGTATCCTCTTAGCCTAACCACGAATTTAGAGACTAAACTAAGATTAGTCCATGTTTCTCTATAGCACTTAACTAAGGGCAGAGAATTAAAATTGCTCCTATTTGGCATAATACAAATTCAAACCATTTATCTCACTCATTTAACCAAAAACTCATTGTAGTTGGATATATGTTTTCTCATATTTGATAACTTCATCACAGAAACATAGTTTAATAGTTATAGTTTAACTTTACTTTATTGTCTTGCTAGTTGTTGATAATTTAGTTCTGATAGCACCTTAAACATTTGAAATTAGTATAATAGACTTTCTTTTTTTTTGTAAAATTCCTAATCTAGATTACCATCTCAAATTTAAACATTCTCCGTGGGATCGATATTTAGGGCTTAAACAGAATGACATGTATTACTTAATAACGATACATTTATATTAGCACTAAAAAAGTTGAGTTGTTAAGTTATCGGCCGCTAGGATAGATAGATGTCCCAACACTTGTTTTAATATAATATATATATATATATATATATANATTTCAAAAAGAAATTAAATACCTCAAAATTTTAATCTAGAAATTGAAATTTTTTATGCGTGGGGGTTGGATATTTTGTGACCATTTATATCTTCATTTAGAAATTTTTATATGTTCATTGCAGTGGATTATGTTTTAAAATGGTTAAAAGAAATCTCCTTACCTTGATGTGATTCTCAGCGTGTTTCAAAATTTTTATTTAAAAATATATTTACAAGATATGGAATGTCAGGATTAATCATTATTGATGGAGAATCTCATTTTGGATGCAACAATTGCGAGATTGGTGGAAAAATATAATATAATGCATAAAATTACAACTGCTTATCATCCTCAGACTAGTGGTTTGGCACAAGTATCTAATCGTGAAATTAAAATAATTTTAGAAAAAATTGTGAATCCTAATAAAATGGATTGGTATGCTAGATTAGATAATTCATTATGGGCATACATGACAACTTATATATCACCTATATGAATGTCCTCGTATAGATTGATTTTTTGGAAGGCTTATCACTTACTAGTAGAATTGGAGCATAAAGCTTATTGGGAAATTAAGAAAATTAATTTCAATTTGAAAGATGTTGATGAGAAAAGATTACTGCAATTTAATGAGCTTGAAGAAATTAGGAATGAATCTTATAATAATGCTCGAATTTGTAGGGAAAGAATGAAAGAATGGCATGATTAGACAATAATAAAATAGGAATTTGAACCTGGATAGGAAATTTTATTAAACAATACAAGATTGAAATTATTTCCTCAAAAACTAAAGTCTAGGTGGAAAGGACCATTCATTATTGTCAAAGTCTGTCCTTATGGAGTTGTTAATATTGAAGATCCCAAGACCAGAATGATAGTTAAAGTGAATGTGCACAGATTGAAATCATATTTTGATGGTCTAAGACCAGTGTTTAAAGAGAATGTAATGTTGGGTCACCCAGAATAAAGACTGGGAATGTCGAGCAGACAACCAAGCGCTTTGTGGGAGGCAACCCATAGTTATCGTAGTTTATTCTATTTTTATATTTTACTTATATAAATATACCTATGCTTCTATAAATTTCAAGTATTTGAGAAATTTGACATTGAGAAAATATTTGAAAACATCTTTATTTACCTAATTGAATGAAAAATTAAGAATTTATTGGATCGAAATCAAAATACAGAAATTTTTGAAATTGGCGCATGATGCGCTGTATTCTAGAGAGTTGGCGCGTGATGCACCAGAATCGCCGTATGAAGCACTACGGCAACAAAAATGACTTAAAACATTTCAAATGGTGGTTTTTGGTAGTGTTTTGGCAGGTTCTACTCCTTATAACTCCCAAAAACTAATTCCAAAATCAATTTTAACGGGGAAAATGAGGGAAGTCACTAGTTTTCAATTCCAATGGTGTCCCACTCTAAAAATTCTGCTAGATTTAGAATGTTCAACCAAAGAAAGTTTGTCAGTTTAGATGCGGAGAAGTTACATGATCGTGTTCTTGTGAAAAAGAGGCTAATAAAAGAAAGGGAGTTTGTCAATCAAGGATTCAACGCACCAAATACTCGAGTACAAGAGAATATTGTGCAGAGACGCTAAGAAGGTCTTTGTTACACTACTGTCATCGTAGTTGTCCCTGTGGTAAAAGAGTTTTATGCAAATCTTCATGGAATCAGCCAAGGAATTGTCTATGTGTGAGGCAGGTTTGTGCAGTTCACTCCTTCAAAAATAAATGAGATTTTTATGATTGAAAATATTTCTATTTGCCACTATTCAAATTTTACCCCTACGAGAGATAATATGAATGAATTTTATCTATACCTTACAGATGAAGATGCAAATTGGGAGGCCAGAGATGATGGAAATGTATGTGTTTTTTCATCATTGTTAAATCCTACCTCTAAGTCATGGTATTTCATTATTGCATGGAAATTACTTCCCACTATGAAAATCAATAAGGTAACCACGGAGAGTGTTATTCTAAACTATTGTATTCAAACTGGAAAAAATGTTGATATTGGAGCAATAATTGTGAAATTGGTTTTGGGTTTGTTTGTTAACGGATCTGCAATTAGATTAAGGCATCCATCCACTATTTTTCTACTATGCAGTCAATTGCAAGTACCTTGTGAGAGTTGGGAGAAAGTGCTTGTTCCTTAGAAGTCGATGGATCCAACAGTCTATTCCAACTATATTGGAATGGGAGATGAGAATGATATGAATGTACTGATGGATCAAGCACCTAGAATTCATCACCTATTTAGCCTTACTTCATTTCTAATGTACTTTCAAAGAGGATTAAGAAGATAGAAAAAGAGCTACAGAACCTTATGCATGCAATTGGGAATGTTTCTGAAATGTTGGATCATATGGATTGGAGATTAAAGGAACATTTTGAACATACTGGTTGTATTGAAGATAGTTTGGTATGTATGCTCAAGAATCATGCTTGGATTGGGGAAGACTCAACTAATGATTTTCGTTATTGACCCTACTACAACTTGTACGTACACTACCAATCTATGGGAGATATCCAAGTGGACGAGAGTGAAGAAGATCTTTGAACTAATCTATGCATGGAATATTTTATTTAGTATTTCTAGTTTATTTTAATATGTTATGTTGGATTGCATTTACTTTTCCTATTAAACACTATTTATGTTTATGTTTAGTATTTTGATGTTTAGATTTCAGTGTTAAGATGTTTGTTTTGCTTTAGACACAGAATTAAATGTTTGTTGGCTTGAAAAATGTTAGTTTGTAATAGCGTAAATTTTATATATAAATGTGAGTTTTGTGTTGTTTGTGAAAGTTTAGTGTTAGAGTAACGTTTAAGTTATGATTATAAATGTTCATTTAAGTTATTTAGAGAGGACGTAGAGTGGTATGCAGCAGATTTATACAAAAATGAAGTCTGAAAAATTAAACCGTTAGCGCCAGATGCGCCAAATTGGTTCATGAAGCGCCAGATGCGCCAAATTGGTGCATGAAGCGCCAGTTTACATAGACGCAGTGCATGATGCACCATATTTGGCGTTAGATGCGCCAAAGTCCTGAAAATGGCAGATTGCTTAAAAAACTCCAAAATCGCACAGTAAACACCATTTTTACTGCTTTTGTCGTCTCCTACCTCTAAACTGTGACCTAGGGCTTCACATTGTGCACGTGAAAGAAGATTTCTGAAGCCAAAGATCTTAGATTTCATCTTCTCTTGGTAAGAGCTTCACTTTAATCTAGAATTTTTTTTTCCACCATGGATTTTTCCTACATTATGGAAAACCTTAAATTTGAACTTTTTGATGGAAAAGCTTGAAGAAAACTCGTTGTGAAAAGTTTCTTACCAAATAATCTTACTTGGGAGTTAGATTTTTTATTTTTTGATTTATTTGGCTTTTCATAAAAATTCCAATGACTCCACCAGTAAAGAGAGGAAAGCCAACAAAAGATTTAGATGCAAGGAGATTTGTTAATTTCAAATCCAAATATTAGTATAACACTTAAATGGAACCGAAACAGCTGATTCAATAATGGGCATTTGCTAGCCTGGGTGGCGAGATTGAGAGGTTGGTCATTGCCAAAAATTGGGAAAGGTTTTGCTACTTCATTTCAGTAGCAATTGTATGATTCTGGAGTTTTATGCCAACTTGTGGTTTACCGCTGATGATCACATCCTTGTGAGAGGTGAGCAAGTTGAATTTTTTAAGGAAAAGGTCAATGCTTTTTATGGGTTGAGAAATGTATTCCATTGCTAATACGCTACATTCGTGATGAACAATTCATCACTGGATGAAGTGATTATTTTTTTGATTGATGGAAGAGGAGAATGGAAGATTAAAAATAATAAGAAAATTAACTTCTCCACTTCCATGATGACTATTCAGTCAAAGGTATGACACCACTTCATCTCTACTAAATTACTGCCAACAAATCATCTCGTTGAAGTAACAAAGGATAGAGTTGTGCTAAACTTCTGCATTCAGAAAATGAAGGCAAAATTTGTTGGTGCTTGTCTGCACAATTTTTAGGGGGTCCTGTGGAAGATGTCGATCACCGAAATTGGAATCCCGTCGCCCACTTCGAAGGGACTTTTTAATTTAAATATATATTTAATTTTAAGAAAATATGAAATCAAACTGATCTCATATCTTTTCTAGTTTAAATGAGAGAGGGCCCACACCTTAAGCTACGTATCCATCTCGAAAGATAAACACAAGGCTTGACGTTGAGGCTCAATTAAAAAAACTAAGAAATATATGATATATATTTGGTCTGCGAAACCATTTTATTATATGCCAACAAATTCCCCTATTTAATATGAAAAATTAAATAAGGTTTATGTTAAGGTGGGTTCAAATAAAATTCATATAAGGGCAAGCCCCTATAGTTAATTACATCTTAGATAATCAAAGTCACCTAAAAAAACTCTCGATAAGAATCAGAGGATATTATCTTCAAGAAGTTCAAAGGTTAAAACTTTTCACCAAGATCGGACAAAGAGGTGTGAAATAGGAATGGCTCAAGTTTGGAACATTTTATTTTTGGAATTCAAATGAAGAAGAACTATGGTATGTCACAGATCCTAAGGAAAACCTCAATGACCTCCCAAGTTATCCTACTGTTTGGCTTCAATTTAGAGGAGAAATATTTAAATATTTCATCCTGCCAATTTTATTAATTAGGACTTACCTCCATGTCAAATGATCACCCAAAATGGCCTCGAGGATGTGAGGATTTAGGTCATGACAAACGACAACCTTAGAATCCTAAAATAAGTTAGGGCTTATATTGTTTAGCAGAGCCATACAAAGGCTTAAAGAAAAGTTGAGGATTTATGTCGCACTAAGCGGACAACCTCGAAGTCCTATAGCTCAATTGTTTAATTCTAAAGAATGGTTTTGCTGGTGTAGACATATTTTTTTGTTGAAAATGGTTGTCCTGCCCACAATGCTAGTTCCAAGCTCCTCGTCGTGGCGATTTTAAGTTTTATAAGTGTTAAATTATAAAGATTGAGAGAAGTATCAGGTTCAGAGGTCAAGTTTCCTAATTTGTTGGGCCTTGATATCAAATCAAATGTTTTCTAAGGTTATGGTTATTTAAATATTATGGAGGGGGTTAAAGTTGATTAGAGCGACACCGGTTAAGATCCCACGGTTCCCTCATTCTGAAATCACTATTTTCTTTTAAATTTACTTAGCTTAAATGAGTTATGAAACCCTTCTAAATTGGGGAGATATCGTTGGCAACCTTGGGTTACCTCCTTCGAGGGACTCCCATAAATTCAAAAAGAAAATTTAAATTTAGTAAATTTTCATTAGATTTAAGGTTATCTTTGAAACAATTAAATGTTTATTTTTGAACATGTTGATTAATTTTTGAAAAAGTTGTTTTGATTTTGTAAGTAAGGGAAAGTACTCTACCAAATAGTTATAATGTTGCAAAAAAAAGAAAAATTAAAACAAGAATAGTTAAAGGTGTAACTAACAAACCCCAAGTTATGACTTATTGAGTCCCGAAAGAGCTTAATGGTTGGTCCTAGAAAAAATATAACAAGTCCAATTTGTCCTTCAGAATATTCAAGAGATTTTCAAAGTATTCATGGGATGACCCCAGACTGCCCTGAAGATCTCTTGAAATACCCAAGTTCATTTAGAACTTATCTTATCATTCCATTAATCATCCCAAGTTGGATTAAAATTACCTCATTACTCGGTGAACTTTGGCATTTTAATTATCTCGAGGATAGAGTACTCAATTGGTGAGTTGATATTTTACTTAAGGGCTATGTAGCTGAATGCCCCTAAGGCAAGTTTTAGTCACTAAGGACCTTTGTACCCACCACTAAAGTTGGGCTAATAGTGTTAATCATTAGTCATATTATCCTCTAAATCCCATCAAACAAGTATTAAGATTAAGCCTAGAACACTACCAAGCCCCTTTATGAATCTAATAAGAGAAAGGTTAGCAAAGGTTTAGAATTTTAATATAGGTGCTATGGATTATGATTAAGAGAAATCAGATCATTATTATTTGTGGACTTGATCATAAGTAAAACATCATCTCCCTAGTTTAAGCCCATCACTTGGAAATAATTTAATTTTGATTAACTTCCAAATTCTAATGATTTAGAAATTTATAATTTTAATCTTATAATGGAAAGGTGGCAAGTTGGTTTCTACTTTTTACCCATTATATTTCAATCATCCAAACATACTCATTAGGATCAAAATTACCCATTTTCCCATTTGTTAATCCTAAATTTTGATTAAGGAACCAAAATCCTAAAATGACCACTTTACCCTTGGAGCTCTTCACCTCATAACTCATGAAGCGCCATTCAAATGACTTAAGACATTTTGAACTACCCTGTACATAGAGTAGTTAAAACATCAGAGGAAAAAAATGTGGTTTTCATATTTTAATTTAAATAATTATCATATTAACTTAGGAAATAAGATTTTTTAAAATTAATTTATTTAAGCTATCAAAATGAAGTTTTTGATTTATGAAAAAATTATTAGAGGTTTCCTCAGATAAATACTTAGACAAAATTGCATGATTTTTTTAATTAAGTTTTAATCATTATTTTATAATTATTTAATGGTTTTTTATGATTTAATTTTAATGAAAAATATGTTTTATTTACAAAAATCATTTTTATATTTTTATTGAATCTTCCTGAGTCCAAAGAACTCAGACAAATAAATTTTAAATTTTTATTATTTTTAATATATTTATTACAATTATTTTAATGAGGAAAATAAAAAAATAAATTTTAAGCCTTTAGAAATTTATTTTTAACTTAGAGAAATTAGAAATTACTACAATGCTCTCATTATTCATCAGGCTCGGATTATAGCTAATATTACTACAACCAGAGGATTAGGTTACCCTGCCCTAATTTTCACTTGATGTGGGCAATCAGAAATAGAGTCCCATAGAAATGAGGAAATGTTGTAGCCACAAAATCATATTGGGAAGCATACAATTCATAGAGTAGAATCATTTGTTGAGTCTAGGAGTGGAGGTATTGAAAGACCCTCTACATCAGTTGCAGGGGCCACTACATCTCGCTCTGCTTCACTTACAAATATTATGGAGCAACTTATGAATCAATAAATGGATATAGTTAATATGCAGAATCAGATTGGAGAATTGGAGCAAGAAATGTTAATAATGATGAGTATAAGCTGAGGAGAGTTCAACATGATATAGCTTTTGAGGAAGCTATGCTTAGATATCTTAGGGGTGAATACAATGTGGAATTTCCAACTTATGTTCCTATTCTTGAAGAAGAAGATGATGATGATGATATTTTCAAAAGTTTAGTTTGATTATTTGTTTGTTTGTTATTTTTAATTATGTTATTTGATGTCATTTAAAACAGTTGTAATAAAAACTTTCATGTTGTGGACCTATATTTTAATAATAACAGTAGATTTTACTCTCTTTTTTTGAATTTTTAGTACTTTTAGTTTTTATTTTTGTTTTTAATTTTCAACAAATCCTTTATACTATTTTATGTTTGATTTAATGCTTTAAAGTCTGTATGTATTTTTAAAGTTAGTACCTTTACTATAAAAGAGATCAGTTTCATACTCAGAAATCCTCTACAAGTTGGTTTTTATTTTTATGCATTTACTATTTTCTTTCACCAACTATATTTTGTACTAAAACATTTTTAAATCATTTAAAAACTTATGTTTGGGGGAAAGAAAATTTTCTTTTAAAAAGAAGTAAACTAAATTTTAATTGTCCTCAATTAACTATAGTTTTAAAGTTATTTAATATCAGGTGGGATATTAAGATTTTACTTTAAATAACTATACTTATGTTTATGAATATTATGGTAAATTTAGGTAAAATTTTTTTTATTAATAAAGGTCAATTTGTAAGTTAAAGAGGTTTGGTATGATAAGATAAGACTATGTTTCTCTATTTGAAGTAAAGGAAATTGTATTTTTGAAGTATTAAGAATTTTAGGGTTTCATGTAAGAAGAAAAGAATGAAGCTTTATGAAAAATCATAAACTAATATGAATTTATAAAGTGAAGAAAGATAAGGAGTTTTGACTTTAAGAAGGAGATTGTGAAGTTCAAATTTATTAAAGACTAGCTAGATATAGTAATCCTTTAAGAAGAAAAAGAAAAGAAAGGATTTAAAAGATCTTAAATGAAAAAGAAAAAAAAATGAGTGAGGAGAAGCTTGAGGAGGTTTCTAATAAAAAATTGGCTTCACTTGAATCAACTCAAGAAAAATGTTTTATTACATTTTCTAAACTTGTATTGAAGTATTAGTAGTATTACTAGTAAAGTTTTCATGAAGTTCTTTTTCATATGAATGTTCTAGGTATCCTTAATATGATAAATTATAATTTTTCATGAAATGAGTAGAGATTCAGAACTCTTAAATTTGATTACTAAGAACTCTTAGACTTAGAGTTTGAATCTAAGTTATCAAATATTTTTCTTAAATATTACTATTTTATTTATTAAGTTAAAGTATAAGAGTTATAAGTTAATCTCTATCCTAAGCCATATGCTTTTATGTTGTAAAAGTGTCAGTTGAGGACAAGTAGCATTTAAGTTTAGGGGATTTTGATACACCAAAATAATATGTTGCGTTAAGTAGACATTTTAAGTTTATTTTTTTGTGTTATTGCACTTTAAAGAATGATATTTTCATGATTTTGTTGTAGGTATATCAATTTTAGACATTTGGAGTAAAAGTAGCAAAAATGATAAAATTTGGAGCCAAAACAACAAATTTTAGGAATTCTGGCACAAGATGAGCCATTTTATAGAGAGCTGGCGCCAGATTGGCGCCAAATGTGTCATTTACATAGAGTTGGCACCAAATGAGCTAAAATTAGTGCAAGATGCACCAAAACCCAGAACAACGCGGACTTAAGCAGGCAGGCGCCAGATGCGCCAGAACTAGCGCCAGATGTGCCAAAGATGACTTTTACAGATTAAGGCAGTTCAGGATGAATTTTGTATGAATTTTTAAAAGGAAGATTCTTCTAAACACCCCTTGGAGTGATCTAATTCATGTAGACACTTCAGAAGGTTCTTTTATGAAGGGATATGTCTCTTAGATCAATGGAGATGTCTTTTGAATTCAAAAGAGTTGACTTTTAGATATAATTTAGGAGGGAATTTTGAATTTTTTTTTTAGGGAGACAACATTTAATAAAAGAGAGGGAAGCTAGTGTAAAGAGAAGAAATTTTAGAAGTGGCGTGTGAGGGGGCGAGAGAGAGAACTAGAGAGAGAAAGTCAAGGACTTAAAAATTTTCTTCAAGGATTGTAAGAAGGAAGAGAAGGTGAGAGATTTCTTCCTCATTACACTTCTAAGAGAGAATTGAGAGTGCTTGTAAAGAGAGAAAGGCTTGAAGAGGACTTATAGGGATTTCCTTGGAAAATATTGTGAGATAAGTTGTATCTTTTATTTCTTTTAATTTGTAAACTTATTTTTATTAATGAAAACAATGTTTTTTCGTTTTCTTCTCCTGAATTTTGAGTTGTCTTCTTTATCGTTGTCCCTACTTTGAGATATGATTTTGTGAAGAATTGATTTTGTTTTATATGGTTTTAAATGTCAATAATTTGTGATGATTTGAACTCCAATCTTTATTTGCTTTTCGATCTGGCCAATTGAAATGTTAAAATGTATTGAGAAATATATGTTCCGAAAGAGCTATGATTTCTACAATATAGTGAGAGTCACATTTGATTTCATGAGAGAGGATGTCATCCATGAAGTTGGTTGCAAATAAATAAGGAAATATACTTTGTTGGATGTAGAATTTGATATTTTAAAATGACAGATTAAAATCCTCAATTTGGTCAAGTTGATTGGAAACCAATGCGAGATTGTTAACCCTCAGGTGAGGGAGTAGTGGGAGCTTTGGAGTGGCAGTTGGTATCCTCCCAGCCTAACTACGAGATAAGAGACCAAATCTAGATTAGTCAATGTTCATTATGCACTAAGAAGAGGGTAAAGAATAAGATTGCTCCTATTTAACACAAAATAATTTATACATATTTATTTTCAAATAATTTTAATTTATTCACAATCCATATACCCATTGTAAAGTGGAAAGATGGTTTCTTAACTTTGAATTCTTCGTCACAAAAACTATTTAGTTTTCGTAATTTTACGTTTAAAAGTTTAGCAATTAGTTTAATTAACTTTGTCTTTTTACTGCATCTTATTTAGCATTCACTCTATTACTTTATATTCAAATTTAGCACTTCACTTTTGTTGTTTAAAATTGTAGTTCAGATTTTAATCTTAGGAATTTATTAATAGGCATTTACAACTTCCCTGTGGGATTGATATCTAAGAAGTTCATTAGAGCCCTTTATTACTTGAGCGATACGTATACTTGCGTTATTTTTAGAGGATTTGACATTTTAAAAATTTTTAATAGATAAAATTTTTTCATAAAAGTTATTTTTGTTGGGATTAATTTGCATATTTAATATTGTATTTGTCGTGCGTATTTTGTAATATTGAAAATATTTGCAAAATTAACACACTAAATCTACCCCGCATAAACGCTATCAAACTAAAACACACCCAAGTAGATCTAGGGTCTAACATTAGCCTAGTCTGAACCTAAAGACCAAACCAGGGTTGACTAAGGCTTACTCGGGTCAATCCGATTAAGGAAGTACCAGCCTCTAACATTAGATATGTCAGGAAAGAGATCCTCGAATTGGATAAAAAAGTGGCTTGGAGAATGATGTTAAAAAAAATGAGATTAACACACACCAACAATGAAGCTCTATGTCATTTCAATGTCCAGGTCACTTTAATTTCACCCTGATCCCTTAACTACTTAAAAATATTTCCTTTTACTGAGGAGATATTTTGGTGTATTTAAAAATTAAAATCTCGTGCGAGAATCTTAAAAATTGGGAAAACCGGCACAAGAGCTTGTGTTTGCCTCATCTTCTATTTACAAAAGTAAAGATGTTATCCTACCTATAAGAGTTTCGACCTCTAAAACCGAACAATTTAAAATTGTTGTGAGCACTTTATTCTTTCTTAAATTTTTTTATCATTGGATAAACTCTCCATCAATTGCATAACCCACATCGAAAGTTTAGGGGGCATTTGGGGAGGCGTTGCGGCGTCGATGTTGTGTCGCACCATTGTTTTTTCTGCTTGGCAAAACTACATTTTATTTGCGTTCTCAAAAAACTGTATTAAAATGCTATATTTTTCCATCAGACATGATTATCCATGGAGGCTACTAGAAATTTAGTCTGATTTTTTTAAAAAAAATAAAATAGCCGCCGCAGCTTTCAAAACAACAATTTCTTCTTCACAGCTGATTCTTCAAACAGTTACAATATCCCAAATAGACCCTTAACCTCTCCTTTCTACTTCTTCCTTGGTAAGCAGAGAGCATCTCTTATTCCACATGATTGGTGGCCCGGCAAAAGAAAGTTTACTTATATACATATAATGCTTATTAAGGCGTCCATATTAAATTTATATTTACATATCTAACGATGAAATTCAAATGTCAAAGCTTTTTTTTATTATTTAAGTTCATTTTGTTAGGGGAGTTCGATTGCTTGGCCAGNACAACAGGGTATTTTTATTTTATTTTTATGAGTTTTCTATGCAAAGATATGGATTTTTGAAGTTTAATAGCTANTTAATCCAAAATACTCCCAATTTCATTTTGTCCAACTACACCATGGTCCAATTTGGTCAATTTGACCATCTTTGAGCAAAGCCCCCAATTTGGCTCTTAAAGGCTTAATTTAAGTCTAAAATCAAAATCCATCCAAATCCATCCAAATTGACCATCAAATCAACTTCAAAATGACTTTCATCCTTCATGAAAGTTGTTCATCATGATGTTTTACAC
>JXCR01121759.1:20002-33830 GCA_002079205.1 Phalaenopsis hybrid cultivar
AAGCTCCACCACCTTGCTCTTCCCTTTCTCCTCCGCGCCTGCACCATGCTTTCCTCTCCCTCTACAGGCTCCCAGCTCCACGCTAAGGTCACTAAGCTTGGTATCCACGACGACTCCTTCGTTCGCAATGCTCTTATCCACCTCCATGCCACCTGCGGCGATCCCAAAGCTGCTTCCATTCTCTTGGCATCTCCTGCGGCAAGAGTAGATGTCGTGGCTTGGTCTGCCATGATTGCAGGGCTTGCTGGGAGAGGACGGCTGGAAGATGCTCGAAACCTATTCAAAGAAATGCCTGAGAAGGATCTGATAGCATGGAATGTGATGATCACGGGATACTGTAAACACGGTCGTATGGAGAGTGCGCGGGAGCTGTTTGAACAACTGCCCCGCAGAGACACTGTTTCCTGGAATGCCATGATCTCTGGATACGTTCGCAGTGGTGCCCCGTCCAAGGCTATGGATTTGTTTGATGAAATGTGTCGGATGGACCAACGGCCTGATGAGGTCACCATGCTGGGCCTTATCGCCGCCTGCGCCGACNGACGACTCCTTCGTTCGCAATGCTCTTATCCACCTCCATGCCACCTGCGGCGATCCCAAAGCTGCTTCCATTCTCTTGGCATCTCCTGCGGCAAGAGTGGATGTTGTGGCTTGGTCTGCCATGATTGCAGGGCTTGCTGGGAGAGGACGGCTGGAAGATGCTCGAAACCTATTCAAAGAAATGCCTGAGAAGGATCTGATAGCATGGAATGTGATGATCACAGGATACTGTAAACATGGTCATATGGAGAGTGCGCGGGAGCTGTTTGACCAACTGCCCCGCAGAGACACCGTTTCCTGGAATGCCATGATCTCTGGATACGTTCGCAGTGGCGCCCCGTCCAAGGCTATGGATTTGTTCGATGAAATGTGTCGGATGGACCAACGGCCTGATGAGGTCACCATGCTGGGCCTTATCGCCGCCTGCGCCGACTCGGGCGCAATAGACTTTGGCCTGAGAATACACTCTGCCCTCCGCCGGGATGCCTCTCAAAGCGTGATGCTTTGTAACGCGCTCATTGACATGTATGCTAAATGCGGGAGCATAGATGGGGCTGTTGGGGTATTCAGGGAGATGGGAGAGCGAGATGTCTCTAGCTGGAACTCCATCATTGGAGGGCTTGCTCTCAACGGTCATGCCCGGAATGCAGTCACGTTTTTTGAGGAGATGAGGAGCGCAGCTGCAGCCAGGCCGGATGAAGTGACCTTCGTGAGTGTTCTAGTGGCGTGTAGCCATGGTGGGATGGTGGAGGAAGGCAGGGCTTACTTCTCGCTCATGAGAGATAGGTATGCAATGGAGCCTAATGCGAAACACTATGGGTGTATGGTGGATATGCTTGGTCGCGCGGGGAGGCTGGAAGAGGCGTTTGGATTGGTGGAGGAGATGAAGCGGATTTGGGGGTTGAAGCCTAACACGGTAGTATGGAGGTCGCTTCTAGGAGCATGCCGGACACATGGTAATTTGGAGTTAGGAGAGCTTGCCAACTCTGAGCTGTTAAATATGTCCATGGATAAGTGTGCAGGTGGCAACTATGTTCTGCTATCCAACTTGTATGCTTCTATGGGAGAATGGGATGGTGCGGAGAAGATGCGAGCGTTGATGGATGACACTGGAGTTATGAAAGCGGCTGGCTGTGCACTCGTTGTTGAGGATGACCGTTGTGCATAAACAATCAGTGGCTGGAGTTTCAGTAGATTGTTGCTACAAAGTTCGAAGATTTTAAGCTATTCTGCTCTTCTAAACTCTGCAGAGAGCATGGAAGTTTTGATTTTGGCTCTCTTATGCATAGCACATCTCTAGGAAGCCTGCTCGCTCATGCTAAACTCTGCTTTAGGCAACCCTTATTTCGGTAAACACTTTTTTTTTAATTATTTAAATTTTGTTATACACTTTCAATTTGAGAATGCTGTGAATCAAGTGATGCTTTCATAACATCTAAACTATATACTGTTTTTGATGCTTACAATTACTATTTTTGTGTAGTTACTGATGTTTACCATCACCACTTTTGTGTTTTAGTTCTAGTGGTGGCGGAAATTGAGCATTTTTACAACCCGTTGAATCTCATTAGCTAATTTTGTTCACTAGTGTTGACTATCTTGCCTTTAACTTCATTGTCTCTTTAGTATTATTGTCACAATGAAATGAATGATATTTTAATCAAGGATTTCTTTGTATATTATTAAATGCATTGTAAGCCCCCAAATTATAAAACCTCAAATACTCCATCAAATGATTATATATGTGTTTTCTATTTGTATATAACATATCGAGTGTTAAGATATTGGTAAGATTTTGTACTGAATCAAATGAAGATGGGAAAAGCATTAAAGATTTCAAATACACGACACAATTTTACGTTGCTCAGTAAAATCTACCTACGTCCAGGCCCGCATTGAGATCAAATACCCTATTAAGTTTTAGAAGAGATATATGGAGATATTATACTTTTTGTGAATAAGGATATTATTATCTTTGTCGGTCATAGGTTTAAAATTGTCCGATTGGGCATGAAAATATTTTTTATTCTTGAGGCGAGGTGCAAACTTCAAGACATAGAGGCATAAGCCTTAAATTTTAAAAATTACGTAAGTTAATAAATACTGCATAAACTATAAAGTGTAAAGTAAGAAATAACATTTTAATATTCTATTTATTAACAAATTAAAAAAATAAGATAACAACATTTCAAGTAAAAATTAATAAATTGCTCAAAGTTAGAAGTTACACATTAATATCATAACATCAAATTATAAAATAAAATGGGTTATTTAATCATTAAATTATTAAAATAAGCTAAGATATCAAAATAAAATACTAAAACATCTAAACATAATTATCAAATAAGTTCAATATAAGTATCTCTCCCACTTATATTGTCCTCTACTTAAACAAGAATATAACAATAATTAACATTTGAATTTTTAAATTCAAATTTTCTATTACTCATCACCCAATTGATTTTTATTAGAATCATCGACATAATGAATTATTTATCTCGCGCTTTATCCTTAATCTTATTTATATTCTCCTATTCCTCATTATATTTAGCCTCAATTGTCTTTTATATTTTAAAAAGTTAATTTAAACAATAATTATGTTGATTGTTAGAACTTCAACCACAAAAATTTTTATGAATATATTTTTCTTATATTTCTTGCTATTTAGTGTGTGAGATGTGAGAGGTAATATGTGAGGTATATTGATATCACTTTTAGTTTTGTTAAAAAAAATTGTGAATACACTACAAAAATTGAGATATTTTTCATGTGGCTTCAACCCTCTCATCTTGGGATATTGAGTCGTGATCCTGACTGTGAGTTGTTTGTCAAAAGCTTTGAGGTGGGCCTCCAATTGCACAAGTTTAAACTAGGCTTGTGTGTATGATTGAGATGAAAAATAACTATTTCTTATGGAGATAAGAGTTGGACATTGATAAGAAGACTTTGATGCTTTTCCTTCTCTCTTCTCTATGTAGCTTTTTCCACTTTCTTCTTCCCTACTGTGAGAGCCACTCTCTATTATTACCAAAATCTTCACACTCCTTTTATTTACTTGTTGGTGTGAGGTGCATGCAACCATTGATTTATTATTTTATTTATAGTTATAGCGTAAGGTGGTAGGTGTAAAGATTGAGTTTGAATGAAGTTTGAGTTAGGTAGCCACTACCTTGAAAAATCAATTGTGGATTGATCTTGACATTGCCAGCCATCATCTTGAAAAACCAAGTGTGAATAAATTTTGTGTTATATAGCCACCATTTTGAAATGTACTTGTGAATGGATCTTGAGTATGGTAAGCACCATATTGGAAAATAAGTATGAACAAATCCTTGGTACCCACCACTCCGAAAAATCAAAACCAAATTTTATTCAAAATAGTTGAGAGAATTTAAAGTACACATTTAATAATCCTCCATATGTAGTCGTGTTTGAAAACTTATTTGTGACACCTGTATATCACAAAAATTAGGGCAACCAAATATTTTATTTCAATAACATAAAACAACGCAAACTGAATGCATGAAAGATAAAACATATATAATTTGAGAAGCAGGGAAACTCTCCCAAAATCTAACCCTAACACCTATAATTTGAGAGGTACCTGATCTCTCCCAAACCCAAATCTTAAGACTGAAGATGATATCAGTCTATATGAAATTACGAGTGACATCGGCTGTAATTTTGACTATTGGTTTGACCTCGATCTATTTGGAGAAATAGTTGATCATGACGAGGATATATTTTCTTTGTTCTTTTCCTTGGGGAAAGGGATCTAAGAGGTCCATTTCCTATACCACAAAAGGCTAATGATTGTTATTGGTTGTAATTTCTGTGATGGTTGATGATGCATGAGAGCGAAGATTTGGCATTGCTCGCACTTTGAGAATTCTTCAGCGTCCTTTCGTACCGTGGGTCAGTAGTAATCCTGCCTCAGAATTTTGCTTGCAAGAGTTCTTCCAACAGAGTGAATTCTGTATTCTCCTGAATAGACTTTCTGCAAAATCCCAATTTTCTCATCATCCTTGATGCATTTGAGAGAGTTGAAAGTGATAGATCTTCTAAAGAGCTCCCAATTGATGTTAAGGCAATGTGCAACTTTGATCCTGAGCTTACGAGGATCCTTGGTATCTATTGGGACTATGCCTAATGACAGATATTACAGTATGGGGTCGATCCAACTGCCGATTGACTGTATTTGTAAATTTTCGGCTTCGAGTTCTTCAATGGCCGGTTGATCTAATGTGACGGACCGACTGCTTTATGTGCCTTCTCCTTTGGATAACAGGTCAACAAACGTGTTTGATTTGGAAACACTCAAGCTTGCTTGTCTCTATTTTTGCCCCCATCAGGTATTTGAGCATAACCTCATCCTGTGTTTCAAACAACCCATTAATCTGGTTTGCAACTAGTCGAGATTGTGATTTGACTAGGAGATGGGTAATTCTGATTCCTAGTGCAAACTTCATTCCAACAACTGGCGCGTCATACTCTACTTGATTGTTGACGACGGCGAAACCGAACTGAATTGAATGAATCAAAACATATCTGAAGGGTTGTGCAAGACCATGTCCACTCCTTTCCGTATGTTACCAAAAGCTCCATTCACATAGAGTATCCAAAGCTTGTCTCTTTTTGTGTCAACTTCTTCATCTGTTGATCTTTCATAGAAATCGACTAGTAATTCAACAACAACCTGAGCTTTAATTATTGTTCGGGATGTATAGATGATATCAAATTCGCTCGGTCCTACTGGCCACTCAAGTGATCTTCTTGAATGGTCGGGTTCGAACAACACACTTCAAAGGATGATCAATAATAACGTGCACTGTGTGAGCTTTAGAAATAAGGACATAGTTTCCTTTCTGAAATGATAAGTGCCAGAGCGAATTTCTCCATTATCATGTACTTTGATTCAGTTCTCTAAAATATTTTACTCACATAGTAGATAAGAAATTATCTTTTGTTCTTCTGAATGAGTACCAAATTGATAACTTCTTTGCCAATTCTCAGGTAGATGTACAACTCTTCCCTTGGTATGGGACTTTGGAGCAAAGAAAGCAACTATAACAAGGTTTTCAGTTGCATGAAGGCTTGTTCACATTCCTAATTCTAAGCGAACTTACTAGAATTTTTGATAGATTTGAATAAGGGAGAACAACAGTCCTCTTATTTCGAGATGAATCTATTTAGTTATGTAATAAGTCCAGTGAGAACTTGCATTCCTTTGATGTCCTTTGGCGACGATATATCCAATATACCTTGGACATTGTTGGGATTTAGCTTGATTCCCTCGGGCGTAAGTATCTGAGGAATATTCCAGAGCTAGTTCCAAAGGTACATTTCAAAGGACTGAGCCTTAGGTTGAACTTCTTTAGTGTAGCGAAAAATATGCTGCTCCGATGATTTGCTTTCCACGAGGAGGTCCTCTATATAGATTTCAATATATATATTTTTTATTTGTAATAATTGCATTCATCAATCTTTGTTAGGTTGCTTCAGCATTCATTAAGCCAAATGACATCACTTTGTAACAACAAACTCTCTGTTTAGTGATGAAGGCAACTTTTTTTTGCATATCGACAGGATGCATTATTATTTGATGGTACCCAGAGAAGGCATCTAAGAAAATCATGACCGAATGTCTCATCATCGAATCAACCAACGAATCAATCCATGACAGTTGGTAGTTGTCTTTAAGACAAGCTGAATNTAACTTTTTTTTGCATATCGACAGGATGCATTATTATTTGATGGTACCCAAAGAAGGCATCTAAGAAAATCATGACCAAATGTCTCATCATCGAATCAACCAACGAATCAATCCATGACAGTTGGTAGTTGTCTTTAAGACAAGCTGAATTCAGGTTGGTGAAGTCGCCGCACATCCTTCATCTACCATTTGTTTTTTTCACCATCACCACATTGGCAACCAATCAGGGTATTGCACTTCATAGATGAAATTAGCATGCAACAATTTTTTTACTTCTTGTCGAATAGGTTGAGCTAGATTATTTGTCATTGTTCACATTTTTTGCTTGAGGGGCTTGGATCGATAACAAGTGACGTCATGCAAAGACATTTTGATAATTCCTGAAGGTAGTGATAAGATGTTCTCTGTGATACCTGCTAAAACGGGTACTGATTAGAAAAGTTCTTCCAATTTCTTCTTAAACATGCACAGATTCAGGAACTTCAATAACTTCGAGACCGTTGTCTTTATTATTATCGAGTAGGAGGAGGTCTTCCTGTACATTCTTCATGATTCTTAAATAACATGTTTGGGAGTGGACTAGGTCTCTTTGAATGGTGATGATTTGGCCTTTGAAAAAAAAAAAAAATTGACGACGACATTGTAGGTGGACGTAACAACTCGGAAGACACTTAGCACTTGTGTGTCGAGGATGGTATTGTATACATTGGGGGTGTCAACAATGATGAAATATGTTGTCGCTGTGTATTGACGTTCTCCTTACCCCCAATTTCTTGAGAGGACTATTACTCAACAAATTTTTTTCGCTTTCCGAAAAACCTAAAAGTGATTCGTAGGTAGGTGAAAATCAATTAGTTGTTATGCCCATTTTCTTGAAAGTTTCTTTGAACAGAATGTTGACTAAGTTTCTAGTGTCAATCAGGATGCTGTCAATTTGATAATCTTTAATGATGGTGGGGACCATGATCGCTTCTTTGAAATGATTTCTACCAACGAGCAAATCGACATCTAAGCAGGAGGATGGATCGGTGAAACGCGTTTGGCTAGAGTGTCCGAGCAAATTTCTCCATTCCTTAATCTTTTTAAGTTGTACTTTCATGAGACCTCAAGTCCGTGACCCCCCTCCCTCCCCTCTTAAAATAGCTATAGGATGCCGACGATGTAAACCGAATTTATCGGAGTGGGTTCTTCGCCATTGCCTTTGATAGGTGCTTTGCCCTGTCGTTGGGTACAAGGCTTCAAGGCCATAAACTATTTCTACTTTCTTGCCTTGATCAATTCTTTGATTAGGTTATGAAGATGTTCAGTGTCACGATCATAATCCTGATGATATGCGTAGTATCGATTGAGATCACGAGCATAAGTTCTGCCTTCATGGGAAAAGGGCTTTTTGATAATTCTTTGTTCTGAATGGCTTCAACGATTTCAACCATCAAAACTCTCAAAGGTGTGACTTAAGTAGAAGAAAGTCGAAATAACTTCTGGATTCTTTCCGACGTTCTTTCGACTATCCTTCTGTCATTGTTACTTCATTCTTGGCAAAAATGCTGGTCGGGAACGTTATAAGGATTTTTCTCCTCGGAGTTGTTTTTTCAGTTCCGGATATCATCCTTGGGTTGGCTTTGAAACTTCTCTTTAGACTCTTGTGCTCGGGAAGAACCAAGACGAGTTGTACTCCTTCGCAGACATATGCCTTTCTAAGTTCCAAGAATTTAGCCAAGTTTTTTGGCTTTTGAAGCCGAGCGTGTACCAAAATGGTCCCTCACGGAGACCTTGAACCAGAGCAACGTGAGCAATGTAAGGCTTCATATTCTAAACGTCCAACATCTACTGTTGGAAATGAGTGATAAAACTTTTGAGACTTTTCGTAAGTTCTTTGTCAAAACTTCAAGAGAGCTTGAGAGTTCTTTTGTGGCTTTCGCGCACTGGTGAATTGAACTAACAAACATATGCTTGAACTCTTTGAAAGAAGTGCTCACCTCTACTGGCAAGTGGCTGAACCAGTGTAAAGTTGACTTCATTATTGCCACAAAGAATAAAGGACACTTTAAAGCATCATTTATTCCGAGCAGATAGACGTCTGACTCGAATGAAGCCAGATGGTCATTTATTCGTGCACTGGTGAATTGAGCTAACAAATATACTAGACTTCTTTCCCATTTTTTGAATTTAGGCAAGCAAAGATTGTTAAGCAAAGATAAGAAAAAAAAGGCATATAATTTTGTCACTTCGATATTTCTATGAATTTTGTGTTGAATTTACCTATGCTCCCCTAAAGGATTTGATAACATTTATAAAGTGGTTAATGAGTTTTTAAGAATGGCTCATTTTTTTTTTTAATTTTGCCACAAAACGAATGATCCTTGTCATGTTTATAAAAGCTTTTACTACATTATATGATAGGGTGCTCCTTTCATTTTGTAATTTTGGGAAAACCTTTTGAATTTTAATGGGTGCTAAAGTCAAATTTTTATTACATTTTATTTACAAAGTGATGAGCAAATGTAGGTAGTAATTAAAAATGACTTTGCAATTTTTTGGAGCGTTTAATCGACAACATTTAAGAATAAGGGATTTGCAGATGGCAATATTTGAATGTGCATATAACATTACAATCTCCAAAATAAGAAATCCATTTGAAATTATCTATTGGTTTATTCCAGGAGGTCTGAAGAAGACCTCTCAACCTTTCTTTCACACATGCCATCTTATGCATTCTCTGACACTGCATTTACATTTCCAAAGTATATTTTGATCTTCATTTAGAAATTGAAAAAAATAATGCAAAATATGCAGTGTATATGAACTTCAAAAGATGTAGAGAATTCAAATATGGTGATTATGTAACTTTCAAAATTATTAGAAAATTAGACCAAATGTTTATTCTCTAGATTTGCCGTCTAACATGCATATTATTTGCCTTTAATAAACTAGATGTGATTATTAGAGAGTTTTAGAGCCTAAAGTTTTGAAGACTGAACATTTTCTTTTAGGTGGATTATGCTGTATCAGATAAAAGCCCTTGCAGCGCAATTTTTTGTCTTCTAAGAACACCTGGTTGAGCATTGTGACACAGACAACCCAGCTGCTGCTGCCAACATACTTAAGTTTCAATCTAATAAGCAAATTGAAGCTCTGCAAAATTGGAATTTAGTGTGCTCGAATGCGCTGGACATTGATTAGAAACAAAGTAAAAAAATCCCAAGGTATCGGGTTCTAGCACTCACCCGCCCGGAGAAAAAAAAAAAATCCTCAAATTTTAGCATCGGGTGTGATATTCCTCACATGGAAGCTTCGCCATCAAACATGCCCCCACCCTAAATGTGAAGCTATTTGAAGTCTGTAATTACTCGATTCATTAATGTTCCTCTTTTTAGTCAGTTAGCTAATTTTAATAATGCTCTCCAGTTAAATTCATGTTGACAGGCTTTAGATCAATCCGCTTTTATTTGATTTGTTAGATTTTTGTATCACACTTAATGTAATTCGGGGGATATTGATGGATGGTTGTATTTTTTATGCATGATTGACTGTTTTGGATATGTATACATACTTTGAGATATGTGGGGTTAAGTTTGAAATTGAGATTGTTCACGTCGGTTTCAAGCAAAATTTCTAACCATCACTGTTAAGAAAAAAATATTATGTCTGGATAACAAACGCGAAACAACAAACCTACATTGTATCACACAACATGCATCCAGACTCCGGATGTAATATTTTTTCATGAAATGAATTTTAGTGGCGATAGTGTATCGTTAGAGTTAGAAGTTTATAACTAGAGGGGCACACTTTTTTTTTATTTTTTAGATCATCGACATTATAAGATATTTAGGTAACATCAGAAAATTAAAGTACTTTTTTTTACATGCTAATAATTAGACAATACTATGACTTTCACTTTTCGCCCACTGTTCTCAATGATTCCTCAAATTTTCATCACCATTAAGTTCTTTAGTCTCTCCATAGGTAAACTAAAATAATAAAAAAAAAAGTTCCCATTTGAAGAGCATTTCAGTTCAAGTAAATTCACCTAAACCATATTTGATTTGCGTTGTTCATTAGTATTTAAAAGAATATATATATATATATAATAATTATAATGTCAAGATATTGATTGAAAATTGTGTGCAATACTAAACCATTAGCAGTCTAACTTATGAGTACTCAATATTCTATTTATTAAATCCTGTTATCATCTCTAATCCATTAGCAGTCTAACTTATGCCACAAGTTTAACATAATTTAAAGCAATCACCATGAGCACCCAATATTCCAAAACCCTAGAAAGGCCAAATATCCATAATACAAATGCAGGTAACAAATTATAAAATAAACAAAAAGAAAAGGTTTGCATGAATGGATAAAACAAAGAACAGAGAAATATGGAACCAGGCAAAACTAAAATGAGCAAATTATTATTACCAAATTGAAAGCCAGTTCATCTTTAAAACAGTAATACAAATAAATAAGAACAATAGTAATAATGATGATGATGATGATGATTAGAAAGATAAAAGAAAAAGCATTACAATGCTCCGCCAAATAAGAAATCTCAGATAATAGATCAACTATAGACTCATACTGTAGAGTTTGAACCCAACATATATGGGAAGCTTAAGTGTAGTAATCCTTATGTTCAAGCTGAAAACAGCGGCCTATCAATAGCTGTCCTTCAAAGCCTTTAGCTAAGCTGCCTTCTACTGCACATGCGGAGGTTTTCAGACAAGCTAGAGAGCCATGCTTAGCCACATTGTCTTCTGCAGCATCATATTTTAAGTCCCAACGTCCTCGTCTTCTTAGACCAAAGTTCTGCTTCAATCTCTTGGTTATCAGGCATGCTGACTGCGGTTTATCGATTGACGACTCTTCTTCCTTGTGAAATCTAATATCAGTGTCATAAAAAAGTTTCCTCTTGGATCCTGGAAATAGAGTCAATCCTGCAGGAGCAACAAATCACATTGGATGCTCGTCGACGCAACAAATTTGTTAATTGCTACTAGAAAGTGTTTCTGAGAAAGTACCACGAAATGTGCTTGATATGGTAGGTTCAGCTTGCATGTCGCTGGAACTGCAGTAAAGGTCTGTGCTGCGACTCTTGGATTGATTGATACTGCCATATTCATACAGAGAATAATTTGTGAGAAAACTGAATGGTCATGATTTTGCATCACTAAAATCTTGCTCCTATGGCTAACGAGTATCCTATTCGATCTAGGGTTTCTACATTTTGGTATTGTTTAAAACTTTGAGCTGCCAATTTTGTGTGATGTGTTGAATTCTGATATTTCCATGAGTTTCACCAAGAAAAGAGCTGAATAATGAAGGATTTGAGTGCGGGTGTCAAAATTAATATCATTCGGGTAATGCCTTGTATTGATAACAGTTCCTCATAAATGTTTTCCTCAAACCTTTCACTTTCAGAAATGTTCCTGTCGACAAAGCTCAACCATGGGGCGGGTGGATCTCCTAGGAGAGTTGATCTACGAGAAAGTTGATCTCCTTAAAGAGTTCATCTCTTGGGAGACTAGATCTTCCAAGGAGAGCTGATCTTCTAGGGAGAGTTGAACAGAAGACTTGATCTTCAAGAGAGAGTTGATCTTCCTATGAAAGTTAAACTCCTAGGAGAGTCGTCGAGTTGCCTCGACTAAGCATTTGTGTAGTGATCATCATTAGCGAGCTAGTCGAGTTCCTTGGCCTAGTTACTAAGTTTAATTGATCCGGCCGAGTTGTATAGCTGGCTCAACAGCCGTCAAGCTTCAAATCTTAAACTTGGACCAGGACTTTAAGTCATATATATTTAATTTCTCAATTCTCTTGCATCTTTGGAAGACAACTACAAAAATAACAAGATATTATTAACATTTCTTTATCATTACTCGAAAACGAGACTTATACTTTGCTCGTCTTGTAGCATGTGCTCAAAAACTCTGCTGTCAGCCTAAATATGTGGTCTATTTGCATGACATAAGTTCGAGAATTTTTATTGGCAATACACCATATCTACCATGATTGTCAAGTTGTCATGACTATGTTGAAAATTCTTCAAGTAAAACGTGATAAGTGGCTTTCAATAAGTGTTGACTGGCTTTCCTCCTGGGATTCTCAGCTCTCCTACAAAGAATCATCCTTGCGAAACTCTGCCTAAACCAAAATAATTATATTATGAGGGCATTTTGGATAAACTTCAAGGAGTAGTCTCTCGACTTGTCAGCTTAACCTTACTATCATATATATATTTTTTAATCCTTTATTTGGTGGACTTAATGGTGAATTTGCCTTATAGGGTAAGTTTCCTAAGTCTTGTTAGTGAATTTGCCTCCCTTATACAACTAGGTTGACTATTTCCCTATAAAATTACTCATGAATAAATTCGGATAATCCGTTAAGTTTAGACTATTCTTTGCCCGGGTGCTATAGCACTCACATAGATGGTCGTAGTAAACTTTTAATTTTACCAAAATCGGGATCTCGTGGCCTTCAATTCCGATGTTAACCATCTTCATCATTTATTTAGCCTAATTACATTTAGAAAATTATTTCTCCAAAGTGGTTCCTAAAGATCGACTACTAAGCTGAGTAGGGTCTAAATATTGGGCGGCTTTCCTCTCACTCTAACCAAAGTTGACTAGAAGAGATGAATTTCCGGAGTTCCTTGAATGCTATTAATAAACTTGCTCTGTATAACAAATAATATCTACATTATTTATTATATATGCATATAGCTATATATTCATCAACCTAGTTACATGTAATTAATAAAAAATATCACATACTAAATAAAATAAAATAATTTTTTTAAAAGAGATTCTTCCTTTAATCATGTTGTCTGAGATTTCTTTGTTGCTAGAATATGTTTCTTATATAACGCATCTTCTAGTATGTGACATGCTCTCTAACACTCATTGCACCTAACTTCCTCAATCAAGCATATGTGCGCTAATCAACATTGACGACCTATTTGCTCAGGTTCCCTGGTTAAGTTACTTGGTTGAATTGATCTATTTGGGCAGCTCAACGAATTGCCTGGCTTCAAAACTTCAACCCAATCAAAGGGGCTTTAAACCATATATAATGAATTTCCAACCAGAACTTCTATGACTTGATGAAATTTGGGCAAATCATTCTTGTCATCTAGAGTTTTTAGAGACTTCTAGAATTCAAAGGCAGAAGATCTCCTTATACAAGTGTGGGACTTTGAATAAACAATTTTCTTCCTTCAATTCCCTTTCAACTTTTTTTGCCATTGGTCAAAAGTGCATTTGAAACTTGCTAGAATTACTATAATCTTGTTTGTTCTTGTACATGAAGTTTCAATCATATTATTGACTTTTGTGAACCTCTAGTTTCTTAGTATTAATTTATAATGAAACGATAAAATGCTTTCAACTAAATAGGATTTCAACTATTTTGACTTTGATCGATAGTAGCAAATAGTTTTATGATTGTAACTTGTTACCTATGTGATCAAGAGATGAAGCTCGTAGAACATGTCATTGTCAGGTAAGTTGCAATTTTATGAAAGTTCCCACACATCAACCATTAAAAGGTGTTCCACAAGACAGATGAGATGAA
>JXCR01121759.1:34082-44331 GCA_002079205.1 Phalaenopsis hybrid cultivar
TTGGAGTTCGAAGTATGAGTACTCATTCTTCATGAAAACCTATCATGATAAATGAAGTTTTAAATTTACTTTATGAAAAATAATTTTGCATAAATATTTTTTAAAAGGAAAAACTGAGTGAGCTTTTATCATTTAGCAATAAACTTGAATTATAAATATTAAAACAAGATCAAAGAAAAAATAATACCAAAGCTAGGGAAAAAAAAAGAAAATGACACAAGAGAGAGAAGCTATGACGGTCTAATCAGTGGTGGAACCTCCTCCATAANAGAGCTTTTATCATTTGGCAATAAACTTGAATTATAAATATTAAAACAAGATCAAAGAAAAAATAATACCAAAGCTAGGAAAAAAAAAGAAAATGACACAAGAGAGAGAAGCTATGACGGTCTAATCAGTGGTGGAACCTCCTCCATAATTTTCTTGATTCTAAAAGTTTTTTTTTTCCTCTAGCATTTTTATCTAGAACTAGACAAAATTGACAATTTCAACCCAGAGGACATTCTACTTTTCTTAGAGAAGCATTTATCATTTCTTTCCTTCAAATGACAGAAACAAAGAAAAAGAAAACATCTCAGTTCTTAAAAGTATTCCTTAAAGTAAATCCAAGTGGTTAAAAGAGAATCCAATTCATCGATAGGAGATTTTATATTAAAAAAAATTATATGCTAACCTTTAAATTTTGAGATAATATAGCAACAGAAGAAGACAAGAAAGTCTTCTTCAATTTTTTTCTTAACATATGATAGATGGTTGATAGGATGATACATTTATTTAAACAAGGGGAACTTGTTAGAAACTTTTCTCATAAAAATAATCCGACCAAGTTAGCAGCTTTAGAGTGAAAAATATAATTTCAAATTCAGTATCCGTCGGTATTGCACACCCATATCCATCATGAATGAATAGAAAGATTTGATCGAATAACAACCGTCNACCGGTATTGCACACCCATATCCATCATGAATGAATAGAAAGATTTGATCGAATAACAACCGTCACCTGACTGAAGACTAAGAATATCATGATTACGATAAAGAATTATATGGCTAATCAAAGAGTAAGGAAATTTCTTCTTGGTTACATGAATTGCAATCATTTTCTTCCAAAGAATGNGATGATTACGATAAAGAATTATATGGCTAATCAAAGAGTAAGGAAATTTCTTCTTGGTTATATGAATTGCAATCATTTTCTTCCAAAGAATGTCATCAGACTTCAGAAATTTCGGAACCATATATACGCTTTTCATAACATGGTGGGACAAAACTCGTACGCGACGCTCGCAACATAGTGGGTAATTCAAAAAGCCTTGAAATATCGATTGTGGCATGTTTGACGCAACGGCGGAACCCTATACACATTTATCGTAACGCATTGAGATGAAACTCACACGTGAAGCTAGTGATGCGGTTGGTAATTCAAAATTGAGTATCTATATGCATTTTTCATAAGGTGGTGGAGAAATGTGAATTTTCATGCATGTAATTTATACATCTTTTTAGCGTGGTAGGTGATGATCACCAGGACATGGTGTTTACAACACCAATACAACTTTTTTTTAGCGTGACAGGTAAACCTGGTTCTCTCTAAGCAGCCCCTCATGC
Organism: Phalaenopsis hybrid cultivar; assembly: GCA_002079205.1. Lineage (NCBI taxonomy): Eukaryota > Viridiplantae > Streptophyta > Magnoliopsida > Asparagales > Orchidaceae > Phalaenopsis > Phalaenopsis hybrid cultivar. The sequence goes on from JXCR01121759.1 coordinate 35,690, forward strand.
GAGGACAATGTCGAGAGACAGTCAAAATTTTATCTACGCGGATGTATGAAAAAATAAAACTTAAAAATATCTGTTGAGCACAAAAATGATCANGTAGTGGGTAATTCAAAAAGCCTTGAAATATTGATTGTGGCATGTTTGACACAACGGCGGAACCCTATACACATTTATCGTAGCGCATTGAGATGAAACTCACACGTGAAGCTAGTGATGCGGTGGGTAATTCAAAATTGAGTATCTACATGCATTTTTCATAAGGTGGTGGAGAAATGTGAATTTTCATGCAGGTAATTTATACATCTTTTTAGCGTGGTAGGTGATGATCACCAGGACAATGTGTTTACAACACCAATACAACTTTTTTTTAGCGTGACAGGTAAACCTGGTTCTCTCCAAGCAGCCCCTCATGCGAGGACAATGTCGAGAGACGGTCAAAATTTTATCTACGCGGATGTATGAAAAAATAAAACTTAAAAATATCTGTTGAGCACAAAAATGATCTAAATAAATCAAATGTAATATTAAAATAAAATTGAACACTTGCAAAATCATGTAAGCAGTGCTAAATGTGAATTGAGGCCAAATATAAAGAATAATAGAGACTAAAAGTAAACATAATAAATCATCCCCAAGCACCCTTGAATGATTTAGAAGCTCGCACACAATAAAGATGAAAGAAAATTATATGGATTTGAACTAAGAAATCTCTTATATTTAGATATCGTGTGGGATCCGCTTCACTAATTTCCAAACATGAAACAAAAAAATGTCAGTCCACAGTTATAATATTCTAATTCATCTCTACACCATCGAATCTGCAACCCAATTGCACAAGCGGATAGAAGGTGAATTTTGGNATGTCATTCCACAGTTATAATATTCTAATTCATCTCTACACCATCTGCAACCCAATTGCACAAGCGGATAAAAGGTGAATTTTGGTACATAGATCTCGATAATTGGAATTTTCATGCAAATATTCAAAATTGTAAATGATTTCAGAAGTTATTAATGAATTTAAATACTTTTAAAAATATATGCACGCATCGAAAGACTACCTACAAATGCATCAAACCTTGTGCAAGTGTCTCACAAATACATTAAAGTTAGTGCTGGTGACACGCGCCCCATCGTGCTAAACGCTTGATCATAAAGTCCGAGAAAGTTACATGGGATAATATAAAATTAGTATTAAATGCATGCAAGTGCTCTGTTGCTTGTCTTAATTTACTAAACTTACTAAGATAACAGGATAAGACTTTAAAAAAAAAAGTCAAAATGTGATTTTGGGCATATTATAAAAATAAAATATTCACGCAAAATTTTAACTCCATGATTTTACAAGTGATAAAGTGACACTCAACTTGGAAGTGATATCTTGATATTTATGTAAATGCTTTAAGATGTGTGCAAGTAGTAGTTCAAATGTCTTCAAGCTACATACATGCATTTTAACAAATAAGACATGTATGCACGTTAGCATTTCAAAGCTTGCATCGACAATTGAAGATATCTTTCCAACTATGATATAATGTCTTGAAAAATTTCAAGTATTTTAAAAAGTGTGCAATTGAATTCTATAGGTATGTCTATTGCACTTTTTACATTTCAAAGAGCACAAAACTCTACATAATTGCATCAGACGTGTGTACCAAAATCTATGCAATTGCATTAAGCAAGTGCATTAAGAAGCATGTATATTAGCAAAATCAACCCACATGTGCTCCACCAAATCGACTAAGGGTGTGCTTGGGGCGGCTACAACTGTTTGAAGTAGCAATGAAAGAAACAATTTTTCAAAAAATTGCGATGACTGATAAAAATTTGTTTTATTTTCAAAAAGTCAGACCATAATTTTCTGGCAGTCACCACATTTTAACAGCTTAGTCTGTTTCTACCGCCCAATTTTTTAAAAAACAGCAAGAAAACAGTTTTCCAAACAGAATTGTGGTGGCGGTCTGAAAAACAAAGCAGACAAAAAACTGTCTCAAACAGACCCAAAATGTTTAAACTTAAATGATCTGAAATGCTGCGCATGTCAAAGTTAAACATACACTCAAATAGTTCTTGCTCTAATAAATATACAAAGTTCTTTGGACAACCAGTGATTATTTCAAAATTAAGAACCCTCATATTTCAAAAGTCAAATTCAAAATCATCAAACTAGACACACTCTCAATCAAACCACCTTATCTATAGGGTTGGGTTATAAGTCCAAGTCAATTAGTCAGATCCTCCTCCATTTAAGGACTAGAGTTGAAGAGTCTGGTAAATTTCAATAATATCTAAATCACATGCAAGAATTTGCAAGTCCAAATCACGAAGTAAGATCCTACCCATAAAAACTGAAGTTGACAAAATTGACAATTTATAGATATTCAAGCATTAAAATTTTAAAATAAATTTCAAGCATAAGTGTTTTAGATATTCAAATCCCCGATGATGGTTGTGTTGACTGAAAAAGCTCAACCGAAAGGATAAATTTTAAAGCAAAAAACCAAAGCAACTACTTTAAAATTAAATCACATATACTTAAAAAGCAAATCTATCTGCACTCCGAAATAATTTGCCGAGAATGATATATTTTTTATCGACTTTAGGTCCCAAAAAGCGAATGTCACATTGAGTGTATCATTATATTCACATTCAAAGAAATCTCACGCTAGCAAGGATGCAACCTGAGTCCTTTGTCCGTGTGGTTTGGCCAAAAGTTTTAAAAAAGGTAACGGTTACGACCAGAGTTCTCAAACCAGATGATTGTCACCAAATGACACTATTATATTATGGTTATTGATGCAGCTTAAATATTCGTCAATGACTTTCTATCATTTGAGTTGTGAACCACAATAGTATAATTGATTGATACAAAGACTTTTGTCAGCTAAGGTCAACTTAAATCTATCATCTTAGACAAACATTTAACGTAGACCTATAAGAATCTCTTAGATGTTGCAATACATGGTTGCTGACAATGATACTCAAGTGTGGTTGGGTTGAGTACCTCCATTGACTAAGTAGATCATAGATCACAACGACCCGAGAGGACCAAAACCATGGAATCTTGATCGAGTTCGTCATCATTTCCCCCACTATCTATTTTAAATTCAAGGCCATCAATTTTACAAGTTAAGTCTTAAGTCTATTACTACTAGACGTTGAATATTCAGTGTTTAGTGATTAGCCTTAGTCAAAAGTGTCCTCCCATCATCGAGAGGGATAATTAACCATAAGGGTTTATGCCTATGGAAAATCTCGAACCACATATAAAAAAAGTCATTACAAAATGAGTGAAATTCATGGGTAGTGTTTTATGTACAATACAATGTCTTCTGAAAATTNTACAAATACACTAAAGTTAGTGCTGGTGACACGCGTCTCATCGTGCTAAAAGCTTGATCATAAAGTCCGAGAAAGTTACATGGTATAGTATAAAATTAGTATTAAATGCATGCAAGTGCTCTGTTGCTTGTCTTAATTTACTAAACTTACTAAGATAACAGGATGCGACTTAAAAAAAAAAAAAGTCAAAATGTGATTTTGGGCATATTATAAAAATAAAATATTCACGCAAAATTTTAACTCCATGATTTGACAAGTGATAAAGTGACACTCAACTTGGAGGTGATATCTTGATATTTATGTAAATGCTTTAAGATGTGTGCAAGTAGTAGTTCAAATGTCTTCAAGCTACATACATGCATTTTAACAAATAAGACATGTATGCACGTTAGCATTTCAAAGCTTGCATCGACAATTGAAGATATCTTTCCAACTATGATATAATGTCTTGAAAAATTTCAAGTATTTTAAAAAGTGTGCAATTGAATTCTATAGGTATGTCTATTGCACTTTTTACATTTCAAAGAGCACAAAACTCTACATAATTGCATCAGACGTGTGTACCAAAATCTATGCAATTGCATTAAGCAAGTGCATTAAGAAGCATGTATATTAGCAAAATCAACCCACATGTGCTCCACCAAATCGACTAAGGGTGTGCTTGGGGCGGCTACAACTGTTTGAAGTAGCAGTGAAAGAAACTATTTTCAAAAAATTGCGATGACTAATAAAAATTTATTTCATTTTCAAACAGTCGACCATAATTTTTTGGCAGTCACCACATTTTAACAGCTTAGTCTGTTTCTACCGCCCAATTTTTTAAAAAACAGCAAGAAAACAGTTTTCTAAACAGAATTGTGGTGGCGGTTTGAAAAAACAAAGCAGACAAAAAACTGTCTCAAACAGACCCTAAGTGTTTAAACTTAAATGATCTGAAATGTTGCGCATGTCAAAGTTAAACATACACTCAAATAGTTCTTGCTCTAATAAATATACAAAGTTCTTTGGACAACCAGTGATTATTTCAAAATTAAGAACCCTCATATTTCAAAAGTCAAATTCAAAATCATCAAACTAGGCACACTCTCAATCAAACCACCTTCTCTATAGGTTTGGGTTATAAGTCCAAGTCAATTAGTCAGATCGTCCTCCATTTAAGGACTAGAGTTGAAAAGTCTGGTAAATTTCAATAATATCCAAATCACATGCAAGAATTTGCAAGTCCAAATCACGAAGTAAGATCCTACCCATAAAAACTGAAGTTGACAAAATTGACAATTTATAGATATTCAAGCATTAAAATTTTAAAATAAATTTCAAGCATAAGTGTTTTAGATATCCAAATCCCCGATGATAGTTGTGTTGACTGAAAAAGCTCAACCGAAAGGATAAATTTTAAATCAAAAAACCAAAGCAACTACTTTAAAATTAAATCACATATACTTAAAAAGCAAATCTATCTGCACTCCGAAATAATTTGCCGAGAATGATATATTTTTTATCGACTTTAGGTCCCAAAAAGCGAATGTCACATTGAGTGTATCATTATATTCACATTCAAAGAAATCTCACGCTAGCAAGGATACAACCCGAGTCCTTTGTCCGTGCGGTTTAGCCAAAAGCTTTAAAAAATGTAGCGGTTACAATCAGAGTTCTCAAACCAGATGATTGTCACCAAATGACACTATTATATTATGGTTATTGATGCATCTTAAATATTCGTCAATGACTTTCTATCATTTGAGTTGTGAACCACAATAGTATAATTGATTGATATAAAGTCTTTTGTCAGCTAAGATCAACTTAAATCAATCATCTTAGACAAACATTTAACGTAGACCTATAAGAATCCCTTAGATGTTGCAATACATGGTTGCTGACAATGATACTCAAGTGAGGTTGGGTTGAGTACCTCCATGGACTAAGTAGATCATAGATCACAACGACCCGGGAGGACCAAAACCATGGAATCTTGATTGAGTTCGTCATCATTTCTCCCACTATCTATTTTAAATTCAAGGCCATCAATTTTATAAGTTAAGTCTTAAGTCTATTACTACTAGACGTTGAATATTCAGTGTTTAGTGATTAGCCTTAGTCAAAAGTGCCCTCCCATCATCGGGAGGGATAATTAACCATAAGGGTTTATGCCTATGGAAAATCTCGAACCACATATAAAAAAGTCATTACAAAATGAGTGAAATTCATGGGTAGTGTTTTATGTACAATACAATGTCTTCTGAAAATTTGACCCGTAATATAAAGTAAAAATACTCTAGGGCGTCAAATTTTCGGAGCCCACAATGGTGAGCACTGCAAGCACATTAGCCTGCAAAGTTCAGAGGCAACTTTCTATATCTAAGTTTTTGGAGCTGAAAGAAGTTAAACCTGAAGAGGATATAGGTTAAAAAGAGGCAGGCCAGGCGGATCAGACTACATAGTTGGGTTATGAGGATGATGGTAGATGCAAGGCGTTGATGCAAATAGTTGGGAACAAGGTATCTAGCTACANTGTTAAGAAAGGCAGAGGTAGAACTAGGAAGACTTGGGCTTATTGTATTAAAAATGATCTTAATTTATTAGAACTAAATGAAAAAAATGACACTAAATAGGACACAATGGAGAAAAAGGATTCATGTAGCCGACCCCACGTAGCGGGATTAGGACTTTGTTGTTGTTGTTGTTGTTGCATAGTTTTCATTTTGACAAACTTTCTAAAAGTTTTTAAATATTAAATGTACATGATGACTATTTTGAATTTTAAGCAAGGTTGTGAAAACCGGATCGGGGATATCAAACCGGAAGAAGAAAATGTTCAAGATTCATTAGTTCGATCGGGGTTGAACAGGGGATTGAGTTGGATGACGTAATGAATATAAAAATTAATTAAATAAGACAAATAATATAACAATGATATATTACATGCAAATACTAACTAAAAAGCGATCAAAATTGCATTATAAAACACAAAACACACAAAAGTAAATTCAATAATTTTAAATATAAAAATATTTAATATTTGAATGACTAATCTCATATTTATAGCCAAAAAAAAATGTAGATCTTTATTTGAAATCTTGTATTCCGTATTTGATTCCTTCAATATTTAATAATCTAAAAGTAAAATGTAGATGAGAGAAAATTAAGATTAATTAAAAACTTAATGAAACTTGGAAGTCATAACCACAACCTCATCTCTACATTCCTCCTATAATATCAAATATCACTATTCAAGGAAGCGGATAAAACAAAACATTACATTTCTCTAAAGGGCTGCTATATTTTAGGGCCCGTTTGAGATAGCTTATTTAGTGCGGTGGCGTTTTGAAAACACACCTGGTTTGTTTGGGTAAACTGCGTTTTGGCAGCTTGTGAGTTTTCAAAACCCTGAAAATAGCGTTTTCACACCACGCATATCTAGGTGCGGTGACAACTTTCTGGCTGCGGACTGGCTTTTTCATAAAAATAAAAATTTGTAATAGCCACCCTACCTAGCTTATCAACATAATATTTTTAATTAGCTTATCAGCAGATTATTCAATAAGCTACAACAACCTCAAACAGACATTTAATCGCACAACTTTATATATATATAATAGTCACATTCTTTTGTATGATAAATCAAATAAGCTAAAATAAATAACTAAATATTAGCTTTATACAGAAATAAGCTACCATACCGGTTCAAAGTTCGACCGGTCGGTTTAGTCTGATTTTAACAACCTTGCTTTAAAGATTATTTAATAATTTTTTTTATTAAAATTTAATTCATATTCTTATGGATGTAAATTTTTGCTCTTACAAAATCAGGTAAAAACTTTCTTCATGTTCAAAATGATGCAATAACTTGTGAAATGTTAAGCATTTTTTTATTGATAAAATTCTGATTTTCAATCTATTATGATTTTGGTGGACTACTTCGTGTATAATTTAAAATATAAGTTGCAGATTATCATTCATTAGAAATATAATTTTATAATTCATTGTAAGGAGAAATTTTTGTTAAATTTTTATTTTTTCTTTAGCTTTTGTTTTACAGTTAATCAATTTTTTTAATTTTACGATTCTAATTTTTATTACATAATTTTGATTATATTTAAATATTTTTATGATCATTACGTCATCTGGTAGGACCCCGGTTGAACATATAAACCTTGAACATCTCTTTCTTCTGGTTCGATATACGGCCCGGTTTTCATAACCTTGCTTATTACATCTTTAGCACACTCGTTAAATAGCATGAGCAACTTGCCCAAACTTACTCTGAAGATCAACGACTTCACCGAGTCAGATCCAAGACTTGCCCTATANAAAATTTATGTTAAATTTTTATTTTTTCTTTAGCTTTTGTTTTACGGTTAATCAATTTTTTTAATTTTACGATTCTAATTTTTATTACATAATTTTGATTACATTTAAATATTTTTATGATCATTACATCATCTGATAGGACCCCGATTGAACATATAAACCTTGAACATCTCTTTCTTCTGGTTCGATGTATGGCCCGGTTTTCACAACCTTGCTTATTACATCTTTAGCACACTCGTTAAACAGCATGAGCAACTTGCCCAAACTTACTCTGAAGATCAACGACTTCACCAAGTCAGATCCGAGACTTGACTTATAAAAGTTGGTAACTAAATCAAATACCAGCCATATAAAATTCTAGGGTAATCAGATTATTCACCACATATATGTTACAAAGTAACCATTGTGACTTGCTATGCAATATTTTTTATTAATGTATCTCGATTTGTAGTTTTACCTTCAGCGCATAAGGCTCGATCAAAACTTATAGATAGGGGAACATAGGGAGAGACAAATTTATGCAATATTTTGTTAATAAACTCTTTATAGAGACTCCCAAAACTTCTCACTCTAGACTCTTTCCTTCTTTCTCTTCGCTTCTCCCTTACATTTTATATGCTAGTATAACCCATTGGCAAAATTGGATTGAACATTTTAAAAGGTGTTTGACAGAAAGCATGAACTCAAGCAAGAAAGGAGCAAAGCCATGAGACTTCTATTGTAATAATAATTAATATTACTAAAAAAAGGAAATTGATAAGATAATCACTTTAAGTAAAGTTATATTAAAAAAATTATAAAATTACCTCGTTACAATGGCTACTTAACATGTCATTCAATTAACTGCATTGCCACCCGGAGAAAATTTAGTACGAGGGATTTATCCCTTTGTCCATTTAAATCGAACGCACAAGGACAAACCAGAGAGGGTGAAGCAACAAGCAAGAACACGAGAGCAAGAGAGAGAATGTAATAAGTGACGATACTGTGAG
>JXCR01121759.1:44654-57386 GCA_002079205.1 Phalaenopsis hybrid cultivar
TACTTAATTGGATAATTCACGGGTAGTGAATTAAGTAGGTAAATAATAAATGAATGTATCTAATAAAAATAATAATAGTGAAATAAAAATTAATACAAAAGAAAGATTAAAATGAACAAAAGATAATCAAAGCTAAATTGTTATTATAGATACACCAAAGGTTTAGTATCATTTGAGGAAATGACAACGAATTACATTGAACATGTGAGTAAATATATTTTTATTTTACAATAGTTCCTTTTTTTGCTTTTTTTTTACAATAGTTTCTTTTATTAATGAAATCAATTGCAATTATTTTTTTACTATTTTCAATATTTTCTTCAAAATTGTAAGTTTCATATTTTTCAGATGTAAAATAACTCCTTGTTCCATGGCTTCTGCTCCTTCTTAACCACCGACTACTTCAGTTTTAAACCTTCGGAAGGTTTCTTTTATTGATATGGTTGGCATTGTGGGATCAGATCAGATTTTCCCTCAGGTTTATCATGAATCATTCGAAAGCCAGAGGGATCGCAACCTCATAAAGAAGACGAGTAGGAAGAGTGGTAAACTAGCTATATTCTTTTCTGATGTTAAAGTTTCCAACCTAGTTTACCCTCACCGGGAACTTCCAATCAGGACATCCTAAAATAGAAATCATTCGAAAGGTTTTTGAAGATCTCAAACTATTGAGATTTGGAAGGTTGGCCTCTTTAATGGAAGACATATGATGATACAATTATCTAAATTAGAAGACTATGCCAAAATATTTTCAAAAATATTTATGAAAATAGATGGGAAATATATGAAACTGCTCAAGTGGTCTCCTGAATTTGACCCTAGCTAAAATCCACCTATAGTTCCAATCTGATTTAAACAAACTGACCTAAAGTTGCACTACTTCAATCACCAAGTCCTCTATTCTATTGGAGCTGCACTAGGGAGACCTATGAAATTGGATATACCCACCTTCAACCTATCCAGTCCTTTGGTTGCAAGAATCCTTGTTGAAAGGGATATCACCCTCCCTGATGTAGATGAAATATGACTTGGTACTACCCACAATGGGTATTGACAACCAATTATTACAGAACAAATACCCTACTACTGCAATCCAAGTAAACTATTTGGGCACACCCCTGCCAAATGCTTCAGGCTTCACTCACATTTGAGATCGGTAGGTCCTAACAACATCATTCACGTGGTGAAAAATATAGCATAAACTGTTAATCTTCCAGAAATGTTGAATGAGAATTTAACTCATTAGGCTACTCCTCACCAACCAGATCAACATTTTTTTCTCACAGTTGTTGAGGCAGTTCTTCCTCAGATCATAAATACTACGAATTTTGTTGTAGCAGATGCTACCCGAAGTGTCTTGGAACCACCTATTGCGAGAGACGATGGCACTTTAAGTCCTGGACGAGCGCTAGGATCAAGGTGTGTTGCAGGCCAAATCAAATCAACAGTTTACGAATCAACATATCCCCTGGGGTGAGCTCTCCATCGAAGATCCACCTATTGATCAGACAGGACTACCTCTGGCAGATGATTGGCAGGTTTACAAATCTAGAAAGAAGAAAAAGGAATGCTAGAACTCAGTAATTCTCAGGATGACTGTCTCATAGTTTCTGGCAGAAGCCACATCCCAATATGTTGTTGGTCTCCCTCCTTAGTCCAGGGGAAGAGGAAGTGGCAAATCCACCGACTACACCCACTATGATTAGGAGTTTTTTCCTTTTTTATAATTTTGGGGATTACATGGGGATTATGTCTCCTTTGAGTAAGTTGTAATCCTTGTGAGTGAAATCTTTTTACCCACTCACTAAAACCATTGTATCCACCCTTTTATATCAATATATATATATATATNGCATATGTGGGGTCACACTCTGATGATACTAGTTGGGGATGCAATATATCAGTGCACATAAAATGAAAATGAAAATGATTTTCTATCTTTTTTGTGGATTATGAAAAACGTCAAATGTGTGTTTTTGATACACATTTAAATGGTGCATCCCACTTATAATTGAAATAAATAAAAATAAATAGAAAATTAATTTCTTCATTGTCTCCTTTTTATTATTGACTATCTTTTACTGAAAATTTTTTAAAAATGTGAATTGATGTAATTTAGAAATATTTTACCTACCAAGTAGTTTAACTCATATATTCAACTGCAAAATATTTTTCAGTAAAATCTCTTATAGAATAAATGGATCCAAAAGACTATATATAGACGTCGAGGAGCCAAAAAAAAATATATAGGATTTCAGTTTTTACTTTTCTTCTAGTTGTAACAATTTAAATATCTAGCAATTTAAATATGAATGAACTGTTGTAAATTAAAAGTTTGTGAAATGGAATGACTCGTTTTTATTTTATATGTTCTTTTTTTTAAGAAATGAAATGTTTAAAAAAATTTTATTCCATCCGACCGTTCGTTCCTGCGTTGGTATTTCAAGCTACCAGGCCAGTCATTACTATAAGGAGAAATATAATTTTATAATTGGATGACAANCTTTTTTTAAGAAATGAAATGTTTAAAAAAATTTTACTCCATCCGACCGTTCGTTCTTGCGTTGGTATTTCAAGCTACCAGGCCAGTCATTACTATAAGGAGAAATATAATTTTATAATTGGATGACAACTAGCAAAAGGTGTTACTCCTGGAGTGCAAATGACAATGAATTTTAGATTATTCCATTCACATGCGACGCTCAGATGCAAGAGCATTACTATCCACCCAAGCCAATGATGAGACTTATCATCCTNACTCCTGGAGTGCAAATGACGATGAATTTTAGATTATTCCATTCACATGCGACGCTCAGATGCAAGAGCATTACCATCCACCCAAGCCAATGATGAGACTTATCATCCTAATAGTAATTAAACTAGACATATGGATGTAGATTTACTNGTTAAACTAGACATATGGATGTAGGTTTACTTTTCTTTTGGGAAAATTTTAATAAGGAGTTCTGTGTGTTCTGTTTTTCCACCTCCAATCAGATTGCTGACCTTCTCACAAAAAGGTTGGCTAGACCTTAATTCAAAACATAGAGTAGCAAGTTTGGCTTGCACAATGTTTGCAAACCAGCGTGAGGTTAAAGATTGAGTATCGCCACATCTTTCCAAAATGGAAAGAAACAATGCTAATCATTTTTCTGTCCTACTAAGAGTCTCCTCATGATTGATTTCAGAACTTTTCTGGTAAGGAGGGCTGGCACTTTTCCTGATGGCAGTTAGCCAATATCCCTTAATTTGCAAAATTTCCTGCACATGCATTACTGCAGCTAGCAGACTCCAAGTTCGACAAGCCTCCCAACAACTAGTCGTCATTAGGGCTGTAAACGAGCCGAGCTTGAGCGAGCTCAGGCTTGGCTCGTGTTCGGCTCGTTCGAAATAGCNGTTCTGTGCGTTCTTTTTCCACCTCCAATCAGATTGCTGACCTTCTCACAAAAAGGTTGGCTAGACCTTAATTCAAAACATAGAGTAGCAAGTTTGGCTTGCACAATGTTTGCAAACCAGCGTGAGGTTAAAGATTGAGTATCGCCACATCTTTCCAAAATGGAAAGAAACAATGCTAATCATTTTTCTGTCCTACTAAGAGTCCCCTCATGATTGATTTCAGAACTTTTCTTTCTGCAGCTAGCAGACTCCAAGTTCGACAAGCCTCCCAACAACTTGTCATTTCTAGCATACGGTTTTACCTTTTTTAGAAAACTGCTAAGTGGGGTATATTTGGGGGTGATATTTAAACGTTCTAATAGAATTTAAAAGTTCTTAAAACTTAATCCTACTATAATTGTGGAATTTAGAAAGAACTTTCTTAGAGAAACTACAAGCAAATAACAAATATATACAACTAGACTAACTCTAATAAAATTGGAGGGAAAATTAAATCATCATGATAAGAAGGAAAGAAATGAAAACACAATGATGGATAATTAAGGGAGAATAATCCCCCCTTCTTAAAATGTAGTAGTGGGCCTATGGTTTCCCTAAACTATGGGTGGGCCCATGTGGTACACAGTTATAGGCATATGAACACTCCCCCTCAATTTGGGTTATATATGAGATTCATCCCAAATTTGTTGTTGAGATCACTAAAGTGGTGCCGAAGAAGAGTCTTTGTAAGAATATCTACAATCTAATACTTAGTTGGGATATAGCTTAGTTGGACAACCCTCCACGGGTCTTCTAATATATGAAGTGCCTCTCAATCTTTATCTAATTGGTTTGATAATAGTGTACATGATTCTTTGACTATCACTGAACATCTTAATAGTTTTTTTGTTCTCCATGTGTAATTCCACACGTAATTTCGTTAGCCGCATCCCCTCATAAATTGCTACAGATTCTACACGACTTCTTGTCACCATAGCTAGTTTTTTACTTCTCCAAGTAACTAGGTCACCCCATACAAATGAACAGTAATCTTCTATCAGTCAGCTCACCTCAATTATGGTTATCAATTTTCTTGAACTTCAATCCGCATCATGGAGTAATCTTTAGGTATCTTAGTATTCAAAAGACCACTTCATGTTACCAGGTCACTTGTTTTTCTCATCACCATAGCTTGTTTTTTATTCCTCCGAATAACTAGGTTACCCCATACAAAGGAACGGTAATCTTTTTTCAGTCAGCTCGCCTCCCTAGCTAACAACCTTATGGATCTCAATATTACGGTTTTCAATTTTCTTAAACATCAATCCACACCATAGAGTTATCAACATTGATGATTGATTAACTATTACTGAACATCTTAATAGTGTTTTCTGTTCTCCATTTGTAATTCAACAAGTAATTTCGTTAGTCGCGTCCCTTCATAAATTTCTAGGGTCATGGTACGATGCTCAGATTCTGCATGACTTCTTATCACCATAGCTTACTTTTTATTTCTCCAAGTAACTAGGTTACCCCATACAAATGAACAGAAATCTTCTGTCGGTCAGCTCACCTTCCTGGCTAACATCCTTATGGATCTCAAAATTATGGTTCTCAATTTTCTTGAGCATCAATCCACGTCATGGAGTCACCTTTAGGTATCTTAGCATTCAAAAGACCGCTTCAAAATGATCTTCATTTGATTCGTTCATATGTTGGCTCACTATACCCACCAAAAAATAATGTCATTTCTTGTGTGTGAAAGATAAATAAGTTTTCCCACGAGTCTTTGATACATCCCCTTTTCAACTAGGGTATAATTCTCTCCTTTTGATTTAGGCTGTTTGCTTGCACCCCAATATTCATGTCTCCTTTCATAATACAATGATATAATTCCTCTGGGATATGACAATACATTCTTTGAATTTAGCTACTTCCATTCCCATAAAGTATATTAAAGTTCCAAAATCTTAGATCTCAAATTCAAAAGATATTATTCTTTTGATTATTTCAAGTTTCATTGTGTCATTTCCTATGAGAAAAATGTCATCTACATACACAACAAGGATATCATACCTTCTTGATTTGATTTCATAAACAAAGTGTGATTAACCTGATACTAATAGTACCAATTGGCAAGAATAGTCATGTTGAACCTTTCGAACCATGTTATGGGAGATTGTTTCAACCCATAAAATGAATTATTTAGTTTGCACAACAATTGGTTATTTGTGTTATTTAATCATAAACGCATCTCCATATACACTTCTTCCTCAAGATCCCTATTAAGAAATACATTTTTGATGTCTAGCTAATGTAAAGATCAGTCCCTGTTGACAACCAATGGTCGTAATACTCTAATTGTGGTTGAGTTTCACCACTGGTGCAAATATCTCTTAATAGTCAATTTTATAAAACAAGTGAACCATTTTGCTACAAGTATAGTTTTGAAAATTTCTATGCTCCCATATGTTTTGTATTTAACAATGAATACCCATTTGTAACTACAATCCTTCTCAGGTGGCAGAGTTATGATCCAGGTACCATTATTAGCAGTTCCACATTCTTTTTCCAAGTAGGGATAAACAAGACCTCTTGTATTAAATTTGCGACCTGCACATTATCCAAATTTCGAACAAAAGATTTGTAAGGGGATAATAATTTTTCATAGGTCACAAATTCTTATATCGGGTGGTTTGTGCATCATTGTGCTCCTTCCTTTTGGTTCTCATGATGTCTTAACCCAACTTTTGTGTGAATACTTGGGGACTATGTGAGTTATTAGTTCTGGTGATTTTCATTCTTGATTTAACATATGTCCCGTACATGCTTCTTGGGTTTTTTCTTTCTGGAGTACACACAGAGTTCTTGATTCTTAATGGGAGTTGTGAGATTTTGTGGATTAATAGATTAATTTTTCATACTGATTTGTGATAGTGGGAGAAGAGTGGGTTCATTAGGGATATAAGGAAGGCCTTGAGGTTCCTAAATGGTATCTCATTTTAATGGTATATTAGAGGTGAAAGACTGAATGTGGGGGAAGAGTTTTATAAGGGTGTTGAGATGTTTGTTAAAGTTTAACACTTTGTTGACCATCCTATTTATGGATAAGTGAATGCGAAAATTGCATTCCCCAAGAAGTATTCGGGTACATTGTTAGTGAATATAATTGAATGGGCCGCCTCGAGGAGATGTCCATTCTTTCTCTCGATCACATCATTTTGTTGGGGAGTGTCAACATAAGAGCTTATATGAATGATGTCATTTTTTATAGATAAGGGACAAGGTTGGAACTGTAGTAATCTTTTACATTATCAGTTGAGAATCTGAATTTTGTCCTGAAATTGGGTGAGAATTATGTTGTGGAAGGTTTCAAATATGTCGGCAGCTTCAAATTTTTCCTTCATAAGAAAGGTTCAACTGGTTAGGGCTAGATCATCAATGATATGAAAAACCACTTAGCCTCATTTGTTTTTTTTTTTAATTTTTGAGAGCCCGAAATATCACTGTGAATCATGGAGAATCATAGAGAATGGATGTGTTGGTTTCTATTTAGATTTGGGTACACTTNCAACTGGTTAGGGTTAGATCATCAATGATATGAAAAACCACTTGGCCTCATTTGTTTTTTATTTTTATTTTTGAGAGTTCAAAATATCACTGTGAATCATGGAGAATCATAGAGAATGGATGTGTTGGTTTCTATTTAGATTTGGGTACACTTGTCGAATATATTAAGTTAGTAAATTTCACACTAATAGAAACTAAGCTTTTTTTGTTGATAAACAAAGGAGGATACAATTTTTCAATATAATAGAAATTAAAATGTCCAAGACAAAAATGTCATAACATAACTTGACTCTCATGAGAAACAGACTAGATACAAGACTCGTAGGATTGTGAATGGTGGTGGGACAGTCCTTTTGAAATGGGAGACTTAGTGAGTACTTAAAATTCATGACAAGTGTCAGCACTACCAATTACGTTCCGCGAGTCCATCATATAAACACCACACAAATTAGGGTGGTTTTAGTAACACTATTCATGTCACAAGTTTATTGGTACACAGTAAATGACAATTAAGTTTAGGAACACAAAACATAGATTGAAGAATAAGATCCTTTGTGAGTTTCACACTTCCTTTTCTTTTTAAAGATGAGAGGGTGTCATTTGTGATTCTAACTGCGAATGGTGTTGGCAAGAATGGAAGAATTGGAAAACAGTGATATCACCTATCATGTGATCAGAAGCTTCAGAGTCCATTATCCAATGTCGACTCTTCTTGTTGAGAGTAACAAGAGCATATGGAAGACTACCATGATGTGGTAGAAGGCTCATAATATTGTCTCAAAAGTATTCGGAGTTTCAAGTTGTTCCTTGTTGATAGACTGTGTTCATGAGGCTTCTTTTTTTATTCTATGTTTGCTTGATTTTCTCAATCACCTTTGACTTTGTTGAGCTTAATATATGCAGTTTTTTTATAAATTTTCCAACAGTTATCCTTCAAATGACCAAAATTATTACAATGTTCACACCATGGTATGTTCCCCTTTAATTTCTTGTCCTGAGATGATTTGTGAGTGTATAAAATGAAGTTGTCAACATTTTTCGCAGTGGTATCACCTACTATCATGATTTTCTTCTTGCTCTCTTCCCTCCATAGTTTAGCAAAGGCTTCACAAATAGAAGGAAGAGGTTTAGTTCGCATGATTCTTCCTCTGATTTCACTTGTGAGCACCTCCATGTGCATGTTTCATAAATATCTAGTTGGAGCCAATATCTAGTGAGAGTTTTGAAGTATTGAATAACATTCAACTCACACTGCCGCAGGTCATGTAATCTAATTTCAAACAACTCAGACGTGTTGTCAACACTTGAATAGGTTTACCTTGCGACATCCCAGATATCTTTTGACGCTTTGTATAGGAGAGAGCATTCTTCAATTTATGTGGTCATGGAATTAACAAGCCATGATGTGACCATGTGATCTTCAATTTTCTAGGTCTGATATTTAGGATCAATAATATCTAGTGCAGAATTTTTCTTGGTGAAATAATCATCTTTTCCTTTATCAAAGATGTACATGAACAGTGGATTGAGACCATTGGAAGAAATTTGTCATCCAAGCTGTGATTGGTGATGTGGGAAGAAATTTCAAATGCCACAGAAAAAAAAAATCTTAACTTTAAGTTCAGAAGTAACTTCCGAAGATGAAAAAGCAATTTTCATGTCGTATTTGTTCATGAGAAGGTGTCGTTAAGAAGGGTTTCAATAGGGACTGCATATCATCGACACAGGATTTCCACCAAAGAGAGAAATTGACTGTGTCGATATAAGATTTTCACGAGAGAGAAGAAGCAGTTGCAGCNAAAAAAATCTTAAGTTTAAGCTCAGAAGTAACTTCTGAAGATGAAAAAGCAATTTTCATGTCGTATTTGGTCATGAGAAAGTGTCGTTAAGAAGGGTTTCAATAGGGACTGCTTATCATCGACACGGGATTTCCACCAAAGAGAGAAATTGACTGTGTCGATATAAGATTTTCACGAGAGAGAAGAAGCAGTTGCAGCTAGATGTAGAATTCCCGTTGAGGATCTGGACAAGCGAATTTTGGTCACATGCATGGGATTTCCACCAAAGAAAATCATAAGGAGAGAAAGGTCGGACCAGATTTGGATTTCCACTAAAGAGAGAATTCAATCCAAGATTCCTCTTGAAAGATTGTTGCCTGGAAAGTGGTTGGGTAGCGAGAGAGATGCTTGGAAGATTGGCACCGCCTGAGAAGTGGCTAGGTCGCGAGAGAAAAATCCAATCCAGGATTTCTCTCAGAATATTGACACATGAGAAGTGGTTGCGTCGCCTGCGTCTGGAAGCCTGTAGGGAGCGACGCCTAACAAAGGAGGGACAGAGCAAATCTAACTAAGGGATTGCATGAACTAGCAGCTGCAAGGAGAGAATTTGGCGGAGAAAGGAAAGGGTTTTTTTACACTTTTATATAATGTGGAATTCAGGAGGAACTTTCTTAAAGGAAAAAGTCTCTAACTTTTTCATTCAACCAATACAAGCAAATAATAAATATAAACAACTCAAACTAACCCTAATAAAATTGGAGGGAAATTCAAATCATCACAATAAGAAGGAAATCAATAAAAACACAATAATGGATAATTAAGGGAGAATTATTTCTATCCCTCAAATGTAGCAACAGACCCGCAGTTTCCTAAACCTTTTGGGGTGCATACAATAATATTCATATTTCCTTTTTATGCAAAAGAGACTAGAGTTATTCTCTTAATTTTGATTATGTAACTCTTTATTTATGGGGCCAAGTTTCAGCACACGAAAGCAATGAAGTATTTGAAGAATTATCATTTTTTTCTCTTTAACTCATGCCACCCTTTTTCTTACCAATGGTGTTTTTTATTTGACTCAATCGGATAATATGAACCGTGATAATAAGCTTAATTNGTGTAACGAGATAAAAATTTAAATCTCATAGTTTTCATTTTCACAAACTTTCTGAAAGTTTTTCAATATTAAATGTACATGATGACTATTTTGAATTTTAAGCAAGGTTGTGAAAACCGGATCGGGGATATCAAATCAGAAGAAGAAAATGTTCAAGATTCATTAGTTCGATCGGGGTTGAACCAGGGATTGAGTCGGATGACGTAATGAATATAAAAATTAATTAAATAAGACATAAATAATATAACAATGATATATTACATGCAAATACTAACTAAAAAGCGATCAAAATGGCATTATAAAACACAAAACACACAAAAGTAAATTCAATAATTTTAAATATAAAAATATTTAATATTTGAATGACTAATCTCATATTTATAGCCAAAAAAAAAATGTTGATCTTTATTTGAAATTTTGTATTCCGTATTTGATTCCTTCAATATTTAATAATCTAAAAGTAAAATGTAGATGAGAAAAAATTAAGATTAATTAAAAATTTAATGAAACTTGGAAGTCACAACCACAACCTCATCTCTACATTCCTCTTATAATATCAAATATCACTATTCAAGGAAGCGGATAAAACAAAACATTACATTTCTCTAAAGGGCTGCTCCATTTTAGGGCCCGTTTGAGATAGCTTATTTAGTGCGGTGGTATTTTGAAAACACACCTGATTTGTTTGGGTAAACTGTATTTTGGCAGCTTGTGAGTTTTCAAAACGCTGAAAATAGCGTTTTCACACCACGTCTATCTAGGTGCAGTGACAACTTTCTGGCTGCGGTATGGCTTTTTCATAAAAATAAAAATTTGTAATAGCTACCCTACCTAGTTTATCAACAGAATATTTTTAATCAGCTTATCAGCAGATTATTCAATAAGCTACAACAACCTCAAACAGACATTTAATTACACAACTTTATATATATANTAAATAAGTTTTCCCACGAGTCTTTGATACATCCCCTTTTCAACTAGGGTATAATTCTCTCCTTTTGATTTAGGCTGTTTGCTTGCACCCCAATATTCATGTCTCCTTTCATAATACAATGATATAATTCCTCTGGGATATGACAATACATTCTTTGAATTTAGCTACTTCCATTCCCATAAAGTATATTAAAGTTCCAAAATCTTAGATCTCAAATTCAAAAGATATTATTCTTTTGATTATTTCAAGTTCCATTGTGTCATTTCCTATGAGAAAAATGTCATCTACATACACAACAAGGATATCATACCTTCTTGATTTGATTTCATAAACAAAGTGTGATTAACCTGATACTAATAGTACCAATTGGCAAGAATAGTCATGTTGAACCTTTCGAAACATGTTATGGGAGATTTTTTCAACCCATAAAATGAATTATTTAGTTTGCACACCAATTGGTTATTTGTGTTATTTAATCATAAAGGCATCTCCATATACACTTCTTCCTCAAGATCCTTATTAAGAAATATATTTTTTATGTCTAGCTAATGTAAACATCAGTCCCTGTTGACAACCAATGGTCGTAATACTCTAATTGTGGTTGAGTTTCACCACTGGTGCAAATATTTCTTAATAGTCAATTTTATAAAACAAGTGAACCATTTTGCTACAAGTATAGTTTTGAAAATTTCTATGCTCCCATATATTTTGTATTTAACAATGAATACCCATTTGTAACTACAATCCTTCTCAGGTGGCAGAGTTATGATCCAGGTACCATTATTAGCAGTTCCACATTCTTTTTCCAAGTAGGGATAAACAAGACCTCTTGTATTAAATTTGCGACCTGCACATTATCCAAATTTCGAACAAAAGATTTGTAAGGGGATAATAATTTTTCATAGGTCACAAATTCTTATATCGGGTGGTTTGTGCATCATTGTGCTCCTTCCTTTTGGTTCTCATGATGTCTTAACCCAACTTTTGTGTGAATACTTGGGGACTATGTGAGTTATTAGTTCTGGTGATTTTCATTCTTGATTTAACATATGTCCCGTACATGCTTCTTGGGTTTTTTCTTTCTGGAGTACACACAGAGTTCTTGATTCTTAATGGGAGTTGTGAGATTTTGTGGATTAATAGATTAATTTTTCATACTGATTTGTGATAGTGGGAGAAGAGTGGGTTCATTAGGGATATAAGGAAGGCCTTGAGGTTCCTAAATGGTATCTCATTTTAATGGTATATTAGAGGTGAAAGACTGAATGTGGGGGAAGAGTTTTATAAGGGTGTTGAGATGTTTGTTAAAGTTTAACACTTTGTTGACCATCCTATTTATGGATAAGTGAATGCGAAAATTGCATTCCCCAAGAAGTATTCGGGTACATTGTTAGTGAATATAATTGAATGGGCCGCCTCGAGGAGATGTCCATTCTTTCTCTCGATCACATCATTTTGTTGGGGAGTGTCAACATAAGAGCTTATATGAATGATGTCATTTTTTATAGATAAGGGACAAGGTTGGAACTGTAGTAATCTTTTACATTATCAGTTGAGAATCTGAATTTTGTCCTGAAATTGGGTGAGAATTATGTTGTGGAAGGTTTCAAATATGTCGGCAGCTTCAAATTTTTCCTTCATAAGAAAGGTTCAACTGGTTAGGGCTAGATCATCAATGATATGAAAAACCACTTAGCCTCATTTGTTTTTTTTTTTAATTTTTGAGAGCCCGAAATATCACTGTGAATCATGGAGAATCATAGAGAATGGATGTGTTGGTTTCTATTTAGATTTGGGTACACTTGTCGAATATATTAAGTTAGTAAATTTCACACTAATAGAAACTAAGCTTTTTTTGTTGATAAACAAAGGAGGATACAATTTTTCAATATAATAGAAATTAAAATGTCCAAGACAAAAATGTCATAACATAACTTGACTCTCATGAGAAACAGACT